>WNNJ02001385.1:0-89129 GCA_012934845.2 Pomphorhynchus laevis | reverse complement strand
CATGATATGGATAACACCACGCCACTCTTACACCCTCGATTTTGTAGTATGCATACACAGTTTCCGTCTACCAGAAGTGACTATCATGACAATCCTCGGTGTCCCTTTTGACAATAATCTCTCGTTTCTGCATTTCATTCGTAGCAAGATCAGTTCATGCTCCCTCATCCTCCGTGACATCCGAAGTGTCCGTAGAAACCTCGGCGTGAAATCGACAGCTATTTTAATCTCCAGCCTTTCATGCCTCGTCTAGAATATTGCTTAGGTCTTCTCGTAAACTGTCCAGCATATCAATTTCACTATTTACAAAGGATTCTGCACACGGCTGCTAGAGTCATCTTCCGCCTTCGCAAGTACGACCACATCTCCAACACCCTCCGCATCCTTAACTGGATCGACATTCCGAGCCGCATAACCTCTCAAATTCTCACACTTGCATGGCAAATCAAATTCCGGCACAACCCTCCTTATCTATATCTTCCTGATAGCGCATCCTATATGACGACTGGTCTCTCCCTAAGAAGTCATCGCTCCTACTCGCTTTTCGTCCCCCGTCACAACGGTAATCATGGATATCGTGCGTTTACCATCGCTGCACCACGCCTTTGGAACAAACTTCTTCGTGAAAAATCATTGACGTCGCTTAAACACTTCAAAACTTCCCTGATCGCCATACTTCTTACAAACGAACTAAAATAACACTTTCAGCCGCAATCAATTCAATAACTCTACATACAAGTTAAAACATTCATCGGACGTAAACTTGTCTTTTAATTTTTATAGTGGGCATGTAGATAGTTCTATTTACCACAAAGGCCACTTTAAATAAATTCTATTCTAATATTTAATATTATTATATTATTAATTATTATTAATGGTTTGTAAAATCGAATTTAGTAATCAGCATTAACTAAATTAAACTGATTAAATAAATTGATTGTATTTTGATTTTAATTTTATTATTAAATGTTAATTTATATTCTTAGAATTTTATATACAATTTATATAATTTTTTTTTAAATAAGTCCTATTTATTATCCCGACGTCGGGATATATAAATATATCCCGACGTTAAAATAAGTCCTGGTTATTAAAACTTACAATTGAAAAGGACTGCTAAGTACAGTCGAAATATCAAATAAATAAAGTTCTTTTTGTATTCTCGGGGATGGTTCGCAATAAAAAAGTTACTTTTGACCCGAAAGCAATTCTCAACGATATTTATATAAATGTATATAAATGTATATTAAAATTTTATAAAATTTTATATATAAATTAATATTATTAAATATATTAATGTTATAAAATGTTCAATAGTTGCTATCGCCACAAAAAAAGTTGCCTTTTATTTTTCTTTAAAGTGCACAAGCCACTAATTATTGTTTTGAGGAACAAGCTTGCAGAATTCACTAACGATATATTACATGTGGTATTTAAGGTAAAATGTTCGCTAATCAAAAACGGCATACGTTTCGCTAAAGAATATTTTCTTTATGTTAGCTGAAGTTGTTTTAGTCTTTACGAATTTCTTCTACGGCTTTAAATTAAAAGGTAGTTTCTGGAATCTTTAGAAAACTGTAGATTTCAAATTGACATTGGAAAATTAGATTTCTCGTTGTTTAAAAACATACGGATTGAACAAAGATATGCGTGAATAGCAGACAGGCAAGACGATGCATCGGAAGCGAGGATGGATGCAGATGTGAGTGTGCATGATGCATAGATTACTATATCGTCAGCGTACTGAATAACTTCATAGCCGAAAGGGACTATGATGGAAGATAAATAACCAAGAAGAAGGACAAAAAGGTATGGTGATGTTAAAATATATTTATAAAAATATCATATTTTAGTTTCATTATATCTAATGGAATATGTCAAATTAAAAAATAATAACCAATACTTATAGTACTCACTATTTAGAATACGTTCACTGTTTCCAAAAAAGTCCAGAGCCCATTGATTTAATGAACAGAGAGCGAACTTTACCAGCGACATGTGTATAATCTGCAATGATTTGTATAAAAAACGTGCTAGTAGAAAGCCAATTTGTAATCACAATTAAAAGTAAATATTTGAAGATATTCAATATGATTTTATTTTATAATTTAATTTAAAATTGTCTGATATAAAAAATAAAATGTTATATATATTATTGTATAAAACGAAATTAAGTATTTGGTGATGATGACTAGTACAAAGAATTATATGATAGGCTTGATATGTTTAAGCCATCATTAAATATTTAATTGTAAATAGTTGATAATAATCAATTATTGATAAAGAATTGTTAAAGCTGGATCAAAGAAAAGGGGAACATTTTTTTAATATTTTGCTAACTACTGTTAGCATATTCAAAAAATTACAATCAAATTGTAATTTTATAAAATAGTTTAAATTACAATTTTAGTAAATTGTAATTTACTAGTATTTAGTCCACGGTTGCTTCACGATTTGTGAAGCAATTAGTCTTATACATACAATTGTATTCAACGTGGATTCATATAAAGTCGTTCAACTATCATTAACCACATAGCAACTTGTATAGCTGGCTCAATTAATGTCAGCATCTCAAGAACCTAATGTTCTATATTTTGCTAATATTTAGCCTTTTACAGGGGGTCTGTAAGTCTTTTACAGTAATTCTTTTAAGTATTTAGTCCACGGTTGCTTCACGATTTGTGAAGCAATTAGTCTCATACATACAATTGTATTCAACGTGGATTCATATAAAGTCGTTCAACTATCATTAACCACATAGCAACTTGTATAGCTGGCTTAACTCGTAGCGATTGCTATGAATTGCTTCACGATTTGTAGAGCAATTAGTCGAAACTTCTATATGCGCCCAAGCTTACTACGAATGAATTACAATTAACTAATGTTGTCATAATTTTTTATTTTCTAATTTAGGTTAAATTATATAAACGAGGAAGTCAAATATGTTCACCAAAATAATATAATATTTATAATATTAAAATTTTATATTAATATTAATATTTAAAATATTTAAATAATATTTAAATAATAAATATTTAAATTCTAAATATTAAAATAATAAACATTTAGTAATAGCTATTAAATATAAAACCAATAGTAGAACGATATATTTGCTGATAATTAAAATTAAATCAGTTTATAATTTAATCTAATAAATCAATATTCAGAATTGTTTAAGATAGACAAGTTTTTCCACTATTTACTTTGACTTGTTAGCTTCTTTAAACCTTTTTTGTATACCTTGTTGTTCATGCTCGTATTTAAACACACGTCATTTTATCATTGTATTGTCTATTCAGCAAAAAAATAACATTAAATTCTATGTGGACTCTTTTTATATAATAACTTTCACAAAAAAGCGGTTCTGCTTAGACTTTGAACATAGTCTAAAGAATATTTGATAAAAGCAATAATATATCACCATAGCATAATTCAGGTAACTTCAAATATTTCAAACCTTTATGATCCATTTAAAAACATTGTTTGTTGAATTTATAACCCTGTTTGCTGAATTTAAATCTGCAATATTTTTTAAAGTTAATCACTTATTACGGAGATAACGTTAAAGTAATCGGGTGCTACAAGAACATAAAAACATTGACCTGTAGCGACAATGATATTTTTGAAATGTCTGAAAGATAATGCGAGGAGTTTTAATAATTGCGTTTATTTTATGTAGATAATATAACAAACCACTTAGAGCCCACAAAATGGGCTTTCAGCTAAGCTGAAATGTAATGTGGAGTGTTCATGAGAAGAAAGATCTAATACAAGTCATATATTAATAGTGGGAAGTCGTTCATAGAACGATTTGTCGTTGAGGCACATTGAGAAGATCTTTAGGCTTGTCTTAGCAAGTCTTCAAATTGCTGGAATGCCTTAATAAAACATACAAATGACATAAAAATTCGGGATCATAAATCGTACTCGCTAAATGGCTATTTTCCACCGATATGTTCTTCATATCTAAATCTTTATTTTTTCATTTAGTAGTATCGCTAAATGTGAAAAGGGGAGTATATGAGGCTTAGAACATAAACATTATTATTACATTATTATATTGTATTATTGTATTATTCGTCAATTCCTAAATGTTGCAACAACAATTCTGTCGCAGCTAAGTGTAAGGGTTGTGTATGTGCTAGAAATCATAGTAACTGTGTTAATTGTTCAGCCCTAAATTGCACAAGGATTTCAGCGATGCAGTCGACCAACATACACAGTTAACTCGACATGATGTAACTACTTTTACTCCGGTAGATACACCAGAAAGTGGTCCTGAGGTTGAATAGACTATTACACGAAGTCACGTTACTAGATTGGATATGATCAGTAGTGAATCAAGTAATAACAGAACAGTTGCTGTATCGTCAACACCAAACGGTTATTACAGTACCGAGTTACAGTGGAAACCGAATCTGTTTACGTTACCCCAATGCTCTGCCAGTCAACAATTCATCGAATGTCTTGCGTCCTTTTATTTTGCAGTAGCTCGCGATCATCGTGCAAATGTAGACAAACTTAAAGAAGCAAACATCTTATGTCAATGTGTTCTTCAGCGCATACACACAAGAAAACTTGCACTGATTCGTAAAACCTTTAAACGTCGATTGTCTTTGTGGCGCCAATCCCGCTTCTCTTGAGCTTTCCGACGAGGTCCACTTTCTGCAAAAAAGTTTAAATCGTGGCAAGCAAAGGACTATATTACCCGACTGGAAAAAACAATGTCTATTGACTCACGGCAAATGCTCTGCTGGATCATTGTTACTCTTGGAGGACACTGCGCCAGGAATTTTATCATGTGACGTCATGATCGACAATAAGACAGTAAGATGGTCTCTTAAAGACTTACATCCTACTGGAGTAGCTGCTCATCATGATGCATTGTTGAAAAACCACTTAAGTAAACGGATTTACATCACTCGATTTGATTCACCTCAATAGACGAAGATCAAATAGTTATGGCTTGTAAACAAACTAACGGAGGTGCAGGACCAACTCGAATTGTCTCAATATCCTAGCGTAATATGCTCACGAAATTCGGTAATAAGTCCCTAAACCTCGCGAAATCTTTGGCTGAGCTTGCAATCTGCGTAGCAACTGAACCAATGACGTCCGGTTCTCTCGATGCATTTACTGCTTGCAGGTTAATCGCGATTAACAAAAAGTCAAGAGGAATACGTCCTATAGGTGTATGCGATGTCGCAAGGAGAATAATCTGCAAGACTTTACTGCAAGTAATAAAACAGGACTTACAAGACGCAGCAGAATTAATTAAACTAGCGGCCTTTTAAAAGGGTGGGCTTGAATACGATGTTCATTCAATTCGTCACGCATTTAATGAAAATCACGATCACTGTATCCTGGCTGTTGATGCGAAGAATGCCTTTTACTCGATAAACCAGATTGCTGCGTTGCACAATATTGCGTTAACATGCCCATATTTTTCGATTACAATGAATAACACTTATATGACACCAGCAGAGATGACTTTGGGTGGTTGCAGTATTCTTTCTAGCGAGGATTTCACTAAGGGTCACCCTCTCGCAATGGCTGGTTATGCAGTCTTCGTTACCACTTATTAATATCATCAGACAAGCAGTTCCAAACTTAAAGCAACGTTGGTATGCCGACGATTCTAATTTTGTTTGTAGTTTAAACGATTTTCAAACGGTATGGGATATCCTTTCTGATAAGGGCCCCTATTTGGATATTATGTAAACACTTCGAAAACACAGCTGCTAACTCATGACGATCATTCAAATTTGAGTTACCTACCAGATATCAACCGAACTTCACATAGAATTACAATCCTCGGAGTTCCTATTGGCTCGAACGAATTCGTCGTTGAATCTACTTCTATAAATTGTCAATCTTGAATTAGTATAATCGATCGATTAACAGAAATGTCAAGGATTGATCATCATACTGCATATTCAGGACTTGTAAAATCGATATAATTTAAATGAAGACACTTTATGCGTGCCAATAAGCTTAATCCTTCGGATTTTACAAGACTGAAATAGGCAATATATGATAAGTTCTTACTGGAGTTAACAAAAAGGAATATTGACACCAATTGGTGCACTGTCATTTCTTCGCCTCTCAAAATGGGTAGACTTGGGATAAACAATCCAACTAATTTATGTTTGTTGGAGTACTCCTGCTCGCAGTCTCTTTGTGCTACATATGATTCTGATCTTACAGGAGATGCACTAATTCAACTTCAGACAGCAACATTGCGAAGTGTCTCAAGTCGTCGTGAACTGGAATTTAAAGACAAGTTACAACTTGCACTTACGCGAATGAATTCCGATGAGGTAAATTAAATTTGACACGCATCAGTCAAAGGCTCTTACCTTAAGGAGCTTACCTTCAGCTCCTTACCGATTCGATCTGAAAAATTCCATTTAAGCTCTATTGAGTTTGAGGATGCATTATGCTATCGATACGGATATACTCCCACAAATTTGTCATATCCTTAGTTCAGTTGCGGAAGTAAGATGGACACCACTCACGCTTTAGCTTGTAAACGAGGAGCTTTGACTACGATTCGTCATAATGCTGTTCGTGACGTAATTGCTCGGTCCCTGTCTGACATTTGTTCTTGTGTCGCGATTGAACCTATGTTACCGACAGTCTCTGATCACGTGATATTTACAAGGAATACGATCACCCGTGATAAATACGCGCGACTTGATATTATATTTATTGGACTGTTTGGAGATAGATTTGAGCGAACATTTTTCGTCGTTAATATTTTCTTTTCATGCTCAATCTGACCAAAACAGAACACCTGTATCAGCTTTCGATTACAACGAGGCACGGAAAATTGCCAAATACGAAGAACATGTAACTAATATTGAACACAGTGGTTTCATCCCTCTTGTATTTTCTACATCCGGGGGCATTGGCAACAAGGTAAACATTGTTCTGAAAACGATCGCAAGCAAGATAGCTCATGGGATTCCTCTTAATTACCACGAGGTGACAACCAAACTGAGCAGAAAAATCAACTTCACGATAGTGCGTGCAGCGTCTGCGAGTCTTCGGGCTCCGCGATCTACCAGATTTTATCCGGTTCTCTCACATTACAGTCATGATTTTTTTATTCTTTTAATAATCAAATCAGCTAACTGAGTCTACGTATTTAATATAATTATAAACTAAACAATTGAAATTTAAAACAATTGAAATTTAACGTGGCAAATGCGTACAAGCTGCACGCTTACAATTCCACAAACAAAAATGAAAAAGTCAAGCAGATAAATTGTTTAAATGGGATCGGATTTGTCGTTTGAAGCACGGCAGGGAAGTTGATTGGCGTATATGAATGGGCAGATGGTTCCACGATAGAGAAGCAGCCACCAGGAAGAAGCGGAGTCCAAAGGAGGTAGAGTAGTTTGGGACATGTAAAATAAGGGAATTACAGGAACGCAAGGAACAGCAAAAAGGACGAGAATTATCAAGAAAAGGAAGATTGGGAAATGAAGGGGTATGAAAAGTTACAAGGCGGAAAGCAACGAGAAGAAGCCGAATTTGAACATGACAATAAATTGTAGGCAAATCGGGAGAGGCAAGATGGTAGGATGTATGATCAAAACGTTTCGAGTGCTCAGGATTTGACAAGGTCCGCTCATCTAACTTAATTCTCCTTGACATCCGCCGTATCCGCCCCCTTATCGACTTCCGTTCTTGTATGTCTCTTCTTTCATCGCTTCTTTTCCCTAAAATCGATTACTGCCTTAGCCTTTTCGCCAATTCTCCAAAATCCATCATCCTACCTCTACAACGAATAATCAACACCGCCGTTCGAGTATTCTTTCTTCTCCGTCGCTTCGACTACACATCCACATATTTTACCCAACTCTCCTGGCCCACCATCCACATCCGCATCAAACTCCGCCTTCTTCTCGTTACCTTTCGTCTCATCGCTGTCGGCTCCCCATCGTTCATCAACCTTCCTTTCTTAGACGATACTCGCCCCACCTCGCTATCGTTTCGTTCCTGTCATACCTTATTACTCCAGGTTTCTAATTACTCCAACAACTACGGTCTCCGATCCTTCCTCGTCGCCGCCTCACTTGGCTGGAATCCACTCCCTCTCGACGTCCGCCGCGCCCCCTCCTTTATCACATTCAAACACCTCTTCCGTTCACACCTTCTCGACACCTGATTCACAGTCTTGTTTTTTTGTGGCCATGTAAGCGTGCGCTGGTACGCATTTGCCACGTTAAAATAAATCTTTTTTTTAAACGACGAAGACGTAGGAGAATTCAAACGGCTGCGTTGACGATGGGTTGTAGGGGAAGAAGAGTTAATTTAGGTAAGTTGGAAAATAGACTAAGACAATAGTCGAGTCTAGAAAAAAGAAGAGAAGATATGAGAGTCATACAAGAAGG
The DNA here is from genome assembly GCA_012934845.2 of Pomphorhynchus laevis. Taxonomy (NCBI): domain Eukaryota; kingdom Metazoa; phylum Acanthocephala; class Palaeacanthocephala; order Echinorhynchida; family Pomphorhynchidae; genus Pomphorhynchus; species Pomphorhynchus laevis. The sequence goes on along the minus strand of WNNJ02001385.1, from coordinate 80,727 downwards.
GAAATCGATCAATCTACGATGATCGATTTCAAAAAATCAATGATTTTTTTGAGAAAAAATATTATTACAGGTCATAGCTATAAGGCTATTTTGACCGCTTACAACAAAAATTTACATCAATCGAATATTTTGAAATTATTTCAAAATATTCGATTATTTCAAATTATATACATTCAAATTTTTATATTTGGTTGTTATGGAGTGTTTTCTTGAAAATATCAACTACAATATCTAGATTACAGATAATGATGTGCTCTTCGTTCTAATTTTGAAGAGGTTTACTCTACGCAAACCTACATTTAAAATTCTGTTCAATGTCTTTATCATATCTCACTTATAATCATGTTAATAAAAACGATTTATTTTTACGTGGCAAATGCGTACCGGCGCACGCTCACATGACCACAACAACAAAATCTAAAAAATCTAAATCATGCTTCGATGAGGTGGGTACGGGAGCGCCATTTGAATGCAATAAAGGAGTGAGCGCGGCGGACGTCGAGTGGGAGCTGATTCCAGGCGAGTGGGACGGCGACCAGGAAGGATTGGAAACCGTAGTTGTTAGAGTAATTGGGAACGTAGAATAAGAGAGAATTACGGGAACGCAGTGATATAGAGGTAGGGCGAGTGTCGTCTAGGAAAGAGAGATGGATGAACGATGGGGAGCTGACAGTGATGAGACGAAAATTTACGAGAAAAAGGCGGAGTTGTACGCGGATGTGGATGGTAGGCCAGGATAGTTGAGCAAGATATGGTGATGTGTGGTCAAAGCGACGAAGACGCATGTGTTACTCAAGAATCACTTGAATCTCACTACAATATGAAAGTCAAAGAGATCATTGCACATAATAGTATTAAACTCTTGAAGCTTACTACAATAAGAAAGTCAAAGAGCTCATCGCACATAATAGTATTATACTTAAAACGATCAAAATGTGTCAACCAATCATATATTTTATAATACGCAAAGGGGTTGAGATCTCTTAATAGGGTGTTTTTAAAGCAAATATTGTCTTTCCTTTATATAGTTGTTATGCAGAAAAGTGTTACAATGTAATAGGCTGTTAGAATGTAATAGGCTATCACAAGGTAATAGGTTGTTACAAGGTAATCGGCTATCACAAAGTAATAGATCACTAGACTGCATATCCTGGCCCAACTAATCAGACGATTATAACAGAGGGTGAATTATGAGATATTGAATGCTCGACAAAATACTGTCATGTTTGGATCAGAATTTGGTTGAAAAAGAATGTTGATGCTAACGTCTTAAGCGTGATTTCTTGTGTGGATTTTATTCTGCGTCACTCTTTAAAAATCAATCCTATATCGTACGCAATGTGCATGATTCAAATCTCTTAAACTTCGTTTTAATTTCAACATTAAAGCTAGTATCAACGCTACGTAAGTTAGCTTACAGTTACAAAATGATGTGATACATCCTTATGCGGTAGCACCTAATGGCCGTTGAGATATCCACTCTGATCTAGTTTCCAGATCCAAAACAGCCTGCTGTAAACATATAATCAAGGAGTAGTTAAGTTTTGTGAAGAATTAAACATGTTTAGAAGTCCTAGACGAAACGATTATTCTATATCATTGTTTTCTAGAAAAAGAGATGATAAGGGAAGATATAAGGTAATCAGATTTTTGGACGATTTCGATGGGTAAACGATCAAAGAAGATACAAGGAAGGGAGGATGATGACACGAGTTTTAACAGTGGGGTGGCGACGAGGAAGGATCGGAGACCGTAGTTGTTGGAGTAACTGGGAACGTGGAGTAAGAGAATATGACGGGAACGCAGCGATAGCGAGGTGGGGCGAGTGTCATCTAAGAAAGGAAGGTTGATGAACGATGGAGTGCCGACAGCGATGGGACGAAACGTTACGAGAAGGCGGATTTTGATGCGGATGTGGATGGTGGTAAGGAGAGTTGGGCAAGATATGTGGATGTGTGGTCGAAGCGACGGAGACGAAAGAGCACTCGAATGGCGGAGTAGATTATTCGTTGTAGGGTTAGGATGATGGATTTTGGAGAATTGGCGAAAAGGCAAAGGCAGTAATCGATTTTAAGGAAAAGAAGCGATGAAAGAAGAGACATACAAGAACGGAAGTCGATAAGGGGGCGGATACGGCGGATGTCACGGAGAATTAAGTGAGACGAGCGGGCCTTGTCACGGAATAAGGGTTTAAGGGAAAGGTGATCATCAAAATAAAAGCCTAAGGAAGTGAGATTGTGTACTATGGGGATGATTGATGAGGCAAAATATAGTGGCAAAAGATATTATCAACATCCTTACTCTGTAAACTTTCTCTTCAATCTTAATCCTAGTTTTTTCGATCACTTTATCATAATTCTTAATATCACTATCTCGCTCATTTTTGTTCGTACTTCTCCTAATTTAACTCAAACAAAGAAAACTCTGCGACCTTCCTCACTTGCCCTTCGCTATCCTTTGACTCTTATCCTCTGCTGGCTCCTATAACCCATTTTTATAGCTGACAGTATATCCATACTTTTCAACCGTGAGCTCTCAACCATCCTCGATCATATTGTATCTTGCCAATCTCGATTTCCAAAACGTATATCGTGTGCATTTTGGTTCGACTCTGACTTTAAAAATTCTAAGCGCATTATACGTCATTCTTTTAGAGTATTTCTGCGTCTTCTCAAAGCGTGATCACACTTTTATATCTAATCATCATGTTAGTTACGATTATATCATCTACTTATGTAAGTCAACGGTTCTTGTCTTTCTCAACACACATTTCTTCCATAGTTCTTTCATCTTGTTTCTTCTGATGTCGTCGCTAAGGTTCTCCACTCTTCGCCCTACTCCTCACATTTTGACCTTATCTTGACATACGTACTTAAATACATTAATTCCCATATACTTCAATTCATCATGTTCATGTTTAACTACTCCATCCTTAGCTTCAATTTTCCAGAGAACCTGAATTCTGCCATCTTACGTCCTTTTCTAAAAAACCGTATCTTGGTCATTCGTTAGCATCTGTATTCCTTCTGAAAGAATTGTATGGTTAGCCTTGTCTGTAAGGCATTTACCCACTGAGCAAAAAACCTAAGTTAGAATCGGGAAGTTCAAATATGTTTTCAAAGAAAACTCCAGCGGTGATAAGCCCAAATGTACCGTTGAATGGCAGTAGCGGACGATATAATACCAATATGTAAGGCTTAAATCTGTCATGTTGTGAGTCAAAGTGTATGGAGTTGGAAGTAACGAAGGAATGATCCCGTAGCTGGTTACTGCTGTGAAATCACCTCGTGTGATCAAGCACATTGATTATTGCCATAAAACATATTATCTTAATAATTATTAACTTACTAAAATTGTATCAATGTGAATGTTGAAATTGACACAAGTCCAATAATAAAGTAGTTTACTAAATAATTCACTTAACAATGTGATGATCATCATTCCTGAGATGCGTACCGGTGATATCGATGTTATCGTTACATCATTGAGACCTGTTCGTACCTCTTTGATCTATGATCCGACAAATTCCGTTGCTCTGTTACCACCAAGTTATCCAGACCAGCTTCCCAAAAATGAACAATATATTCTCTCCTCTTCTACTTTCTCTTCTCACTTCTCAAGCCACGATTCAATTAACCGCAGATTACATCCAGAAGATGCATGAGTAATAAGTTGTGACTGCTAAAATTGTGAGTCAAGGTGTATGGAATTTGAAGTAATATAGGAATGATACAGTACTTGGTTTCTGCTGCGAAATCATACTGCGATTTCGCAGCAGAAAAAAATTGTTTAAAGTTACTGTTTTTCTACTTTTTACTAGAAAAAGAGAAACTGTTATTTATTGTTATTCTACTTTTTGTATTTACTAGATTAAGCCAATAAAAGCTACTTTGAGATTGGAATGAACTACTCTCATTCCAATTGCCAATAATAAAGAGTATAGAGTAATTTTAGGATTTTCGAGGAATATGGGCCGAAACCTGATAACATACCAGCTCCTCATGATGATCTCCAATCCTTATTCTTATATATCGTCTATTATTTATTAGTCAATTTATAAGAATTGACTTTATTTTAAATTTCAATTTTAAATTTTGGCTTGATATAAATATAAATTCTAAAAATCTTATAATTATTTATTATTTATCTTTATTTTTAATTCATATATAGTATAAAATACGTAGACTCAGTTATCTGATTTATTTTGAAAAATAAAATTCAAGGAGAAATCCAATCATATGTAAATACATTAAAACAACTCTCGATCGAATGTGATTTTCAAGATGTGACAGCCGAAGAACATCGAGATCAAATAATCTTCAACGCATTTATATTGGGACTTACATCGTCAAAAATTCAAGAACGATTATTGGAAAATAATTGTCTGCAACTATCAAACGCAATTGAAATCGCTAAAGCGTAGAAAGTGACGAGAAACGATCGGCTGTAGATGAACATCCGAATCTTCGTGCATTGGGTTCTACAGAAAGCACATACAAGAAACCTGATTAAGACGAAGTAACACATTGCTGATAACGTCACAGCCTTGGCCTTGACGAGAGTCACTTGGAAATGTTTCTTTTGTTATGGATCACGAATACATCGCAAAACTAATTACCCCATCGTGAATCGATTTGTAATAACTGTGGCAAGGTTAAACATTTCGCACGTGTTTGTCGTATTTGCACCACTAAAACATTTAGATGTGCAAATGCTTTCACATGTTTTACGTCCGTGAGTTTTACATCTGAACCACCATGGGGGCAGATACTATGATATCTCTTTGCTAAGATATCCTAGCTCAGAGACTATGATATTTTTGGTAAAAAATTAATGTGAAATCGGGAAGGTTATTCTTTACAAGGCAAATCCCTAAGGCTGTTCAGTCTGCTCACCAAAACAAAAACATAATTAAAAAAGTACGATTTAAATTTTGAAATTGTAGTCAATCTGTCGGGTATGCCATTCGAATCGCTTCTTGGTTGGGATGGCGTTTACATTCCAAAAGTCTCCTTTTGAATGTAGCAATACGGTCTACACGTACTAAAGTATCAAGTAACATGTTCCATACAATAACAACACGATGCGAAAGACGATATAGACTGGGACACTCCATGATATTGTGTTCTAAGATGCAAACTATGTCCTTGATGACAAGTGTCCTCGAAGACAAGTACGTGGATGACAAGTGTCCTCAATGACATACGCCCTCGACGACATATGCCTGTTTTCATGACTGTTTTCTGTTCCAGGAAGAGTTAGACAATATTGTTAGGTGGAGTAATGAGACGACTGATCTTAAATATATCCAAGTACTGCCACATGCATTTAGGACAAGAAATTTCCTTTCAGATATAAATTAGTCTTGGTTATTATAAATCTTGGTTATTATAAGTTAAATTTCCTTTCAGATATAAATTAGTCTTGGTTATTATAAATCTTGGTTATCATAAGTCTTGGTTATTATAAATCTTACAATTATTCCTGTCAGTTCCAGATTATTCCTGTCAGTTCCAGATTATTCCTGTCAGTTCCAGATTATTCCTGTCAGTTCCAGATTATTCCTGTCAGTTCCAGATTATTCCTGTCAGTTCCAGATTATTCCTGTCAGTTCCAGATTATTCCTGTCAGTTCCAGATTATTCCTGTCAGTTCCGCTCGCTACGCTCGCGGATTGAGCTCAATCTATCGACAAAAGGTCATGCCTAAAAAAGCGCGATCTCAGATCCCTGTTCCTGATCAAGAATCTTCCACATCGGAATGCAATGATGGTTATACCAGCTTTGAAGTTGGATGCGATTCCAAAGATTGCGATGTATGGACACTTGTTCGTGTTAAAATATCCGACCACTCGGTGTATAAACGTAAACATTTCACTTGCGGTTTTTGTACATCAGTACGACTACTACAGTTATCATGCTCATCTACTCCTGTATCACACACGACCACTCAGACCAATGCTGTTTTAGATGTTTCCCTCGCATCAACATCTGACTTCGTATCATATAATCCCATTATTGAACCTACTCTCTCACACACTCCTCGTTCAACTACGTACCAAACTTCCATTAATCTTTCTCATTCTAACAATGCTAACGGTAAAGCTTTTCATCTCGTACCTCCTCTTTCCTATTCCTCCCCCAATCTAAATAAATCTCAAACTTCTTTATTCTCCTCACGTACTCCTTACTCGACCTCTCCTGTATCACCTCTCAATAATTTACACCCTTCCATCAAAATCATTTCCAGTAACATTTCCGATCAACTGATTCAACACTCCATTCCTGTCACTCATGCCCAACCTATTTTAATTCTCCTTACTCTACCTCCCACGTAACACTTCCAAATAATTTACATCCTTCATTTAAAATCATATCCAGTCACATCTCTGATCAACCGATTCAACACCCCGCTCCTGTCACACTTGCTCCAACCAATATTAATTCTTTATCAAGCACCCCTGTCATTTCCACTTCTATCTGCTCATCTACATCGACTCCTACCAGCTCTGTCCGTCCACCACTTCTACGAAATCGTTTTCCTTCGCGCGATCGCTGTATAATCATATCAAACTTAAAGCTTTCCGAATCTGCTTCTCCACAATCTCGCCTCGATTATGATGTATCTGCTTTCAGGTCTATCCTAGCAACCATTCTACCTGATGATAACCCATCACTCTTCAATAATATCGCTCCTGTATCCTTTATTCGTTTAAACAAATCCACTAAATCAAATCATCTCAGTCCTCCACTCTTAAAAATCGTTTTCCGACATAGTTCACATGCCTCTTCGGTACTCTCCCAACGTTTTAAACTTCTTACCACTTCCTCTACTTGCCGTATCTTTCCTGACCGCTCCCCTTCTGATATTGCCCAGCTCAATTTAGCTCGCATTGAAAAACATCGACGTGAAACAAACGGTGAGTCATCCTTATCTATACGTCAAATCAACGGAAATTTTCACGTTCTTCACACAAGGCCAAAAATTCGATGGCGTCCCATCTCTCCCCCTTGTCTTCTTCGCTAGTCGATCTCGCTCCTAAGCATACTTTTCGTCTTAGTCTATTCAATACTCGCTCCATTCTTCATAAAGCTGATATGCTTCTCGATATCTTCGATCAATTATCTATCGATATTCTCTGCATTACCGAATCCTGGCACTTTGACTCCGACGATCTTGCTATTCGTCGTCTATGTCGCTCCGGTTGTTCTCTAGTTGAATCAGCTCGTCAAATTACATCTCATACATCTACTGCGTCTAACCATGGCGGTATTGTTGCCATTGCTCGTCACCCAATGTCTTTACGTAAAATCAACGTTAACATCCGTTACACTTCGTTCGAATTACTCATATGCAGATTATCAACGCCTTTCCCTCTGGAACTTGTGATTGTATACCGTCCAGGTTCAGTTGCCCCATCACGTATCTTCTTTAACGACCTTGCAGATCTAATGTCTCACTGTTCATTGTCATATACTCCTTCTTTTGTTCTCGGTGACTTTAACATTCGTCTTGATCGCCCGTCTGACTCTGACTCTATCACTTTAACTAATCTTTTTTCTGATTTTAACTATAAATTACTTTCAACAAGCCCAACTCATATTCTCGGCGGTGCTCTCGACATCATTGCTGTTCCTAACTGCTTCAATGACTATACCTCCTTGTCAATTACTGATCCTGGTTTGTCCGATCATTTCCTTGTCACTCTTACTCGTCCCCATCCTCCTTCTCCGCCTTTACCTTTATCTACACCAAGTCGACCCTGGAAGCTTCTCGATATCCATGTTCTCTGCACAGCCTTACTCAATTATTCACTCTTTCCACTTCCTCTTAACTATCTCTCTCTCCCGATGATCTCTGCATTCTGTTTGATTCTGAACTTACGTCGATCCTCAATAACCTTCTGCCTAGTCGACTTCGACGTACCCAGCGCTTGCGCCATGCTCCCTGGTTCGATTCTGACTGTAATCTTTCTAAGCGTCGACTCCGTCACTCTTTTCGTATGTATAAACGCTTTCTTAAACGTTCACCCGACTCACTCCCTCCAAATCTTCGTGATTTTTACTTTTCTCAACGCCGTTCACATCTCATTCTTATACGTACTAAAGGTACTTGTCTTTTGGCGAAATCGACTCGAGTCATCTTCCAACTCTAAATCTCATTGGAAAATCTTAAACTCAATTCTTTCACGATCATCATCCCCTTGTAATATAAATCCTGATGAATTTTCTTCTTATCTACAAACTAAGTTATCTAATTTACTGTCCCTACTACCCATATCCCCCTTGTACCCACTCTTCTATTTAAATACTTCCCTCCCAGAACTATTCCACATTCTTCCCGTTTCGTCTGATGAAGTTTCTTCGGTTCTGCTGTCATTACCTAATAAAACCTCTCCTTCTGACCCAATTCCCACTCACTTGCTTAAAAATATATGCTCCTTTATCTTACCCTTCCTAACCACATTGTTCAACTCGTCCATCCGTAGCCGTACATTTCCTTCCATCTGGAAATGCGCCACTGTTCGTCCTCTCATCAAAAAGCAATCTCTCGACTCCTCACTACCATCTTCGTACCGTCCTATTTCACTTCTCCCAACCCTCTCTAAACTCCTTGAGCGTCTCGTTCTTAAGCAAGTTACTACATATCTCTATTCCTCTAACTTATTTCCTCCCTTCCAAGCCGCTTTTCGCTCTAATTACTCTACCGAAATTGCCTGTCTTAAAGTTTATAACGACTTACTCATATCGCGCGATCATAAATTATGTAGTGTCATAGTTTCTCTTGATCTATCGTCTGCTTTTGACATCGTCGATCACTCGATTCTTCTCCATCGCCTTCGTCATGATTATGGCTTCTCTTTACCCACTGTATCATGGTTTTCTTCATATCTATCAAACCGTACATTTCGCGTATATTCTAACTCTTCTCTCTCCCATCCTTCGTCCATTCCGTCCGGTGTTCCACAAGGCTCCGTATTAGGCCATATACTTTTCTCTTTTCTTCTTGGTGATTTGTCTTCGATTTCTCATAAATTTAACTTCCATGTTATGCAATATGCTGATGACATTCTCATCTATGCTCATGCACCTGTTTATCGTATTCACGATCTTAGTGTTTCCGCTTCGGACTGTCTTGTCTCAATTTCCAATCATCTTTCTTCCCTTCGCCTTTCTCTGAATCCTGATAAATCCAAAATTATGTGGATCCTATCTCGACGCCTCGGCTTCGAACCTCCCTCCGTATCATTAAATTCTACAATTCTTCCTATCGTTGATAATCTCGTTTTCCTAGGCTTCCATTTTGACAACCGACTTTCACTTAAACCTTTCGTTAGAGATAAAGTACGCTCATCTACCTTGATACTCCACAACCTCCGTCAAGTTCGTAGATTGATCGATTTCCCTTCTTGTATGACTCTCATATCATCTCTCCTTTTTTCTAGACTCGATTATTGTCTTAGTCTATTTTCCAACTCACCTAAATCCACTCTTCTTCCCCTACAACGCATCGTCAACGCAGCTGTCCGAATTCTCCTTCGTCTTCGTCGTTTTGATCATACATCCTACCCTCTTGCTTCTCTCGATTTGCTTACAATTTATTGTCGTGTTTAAATTCGTCTTCTTATCGTTGCTTTCCGCCTTGTAACTTTTCATACCCCTTCATTTTTCTCAACCTTCCTTTTCTTGATAATTCTCGTCCTCTTTACTGTTCCTTGCGTTCCTGTAATTCCCTTCTTTTACATGTCCCAAACTACTCTACCTCCTTTGGACTCCGCTCCTTCCTGGTGGCTGCTCCTCTATCGTGGAATCATTTGCCCATTCATATACGCCAATCAACTTCCCTGCAGTGCTTCAAACGACAAATCCGATCCCATTTAAACAATTTATCTGCTTGACTTTTTCATTTTTGTTTGTGGAATTGTAAGCGTGCAGCTTGTACGCATTTGCCACATTTAATAAATTTGTATTATTATTAAGCCAATTACGAGGTGCAATGCACAAGAGATTTGAGAATACTTGTGCACAAGTCATTGAAGAGTCGTCCAAACACGGACAGAATCATCCAAACGACCAGGAAACTTAGCTATGTGGTCCGGAGGTGTTTTTGTAATCCATCGGCTTCCTATCTTAAAATAATATACAATTCACTTATTCGTCCTATTATTGAATATTGTATCGCTGCGGTATTTCCGTGTACACGTGGTGAGCTGAATGAGCTTGAAAATGTCCTCCGTAGGTTGACGAGATCGTGCCATTTCCTTAATAAATTGTCCTATAAGGACAGCTTGCGCAATATAGGATTTCCTTCAGTCCGTACTAGTATAGTATGTCTTGATATTTTATGTTTTAGGGATATGTTACTCGAACGTGACGGATTCCCAGTCAACTGTATTCAGCGAAGCCAGCGAACTACTAACCGAGGTTACTCTCTTACTGTGAGGACCCTCTTTAACGGCAAACTCGGGAGACTATATCACCTTTCTCATCGAGCGGTGAGGCTTTGGAACAAATCTCCAGAGAATATTGTCAACATATCAAATAGAGTGCACTTCAAGAAAACGCTAATTACATGGCTTTGCACATATTCTAATTTCAATATCCTGTATCCGGATTAAGTTTTTGCTGGCATAAAATTAGTTTTACTGTGAGCATACAAAACAGCTGCATGGCTATAGGCTTGCATGCCATAATAATAAATAGCAGTTATTATTTTCCATCAAACTATCTTAATAACTATCTTGGTAACAACAACTATCTTGTTTAAACTATCTAGATAACAACAACTAGTTACAATGTAAATAAATTGATAATAATTAATATATGATATACAAGTTGATTAATTAATCCATCATGATGTTTTCCTAAATGTATTATGCCAAAGTATATAACAACCATATGAAGCAATAAAATGTGCCTTCTGCATGTTGTTTATCGCCCATTAACTTCCGATAAACCAATCGACCACAAATTTATATTCCCATCGACCTATCGACATAATGATATTTTACTTACTCTAATATCAATACATATAACCGAATACTAAATTGACGAGCCACTTCCAATATATACCCTAGACTTAGGATTTACCAAGTTTTAGACTGACTTCAATAACTTTAAATTTTATCGCAAAATCAATATTTGCTTAAAAAAATTCCTGTTTCCTCGCGTTCTTGCAATAATTCGGATTGGAAACGAATTTTCTCTATAAATAACATACAATCAAAGTACTGAGCAACAAGAAACCGATACGGGACGAACCGATTTACGACCGACGTTCACGAATCAAACGACTATATACAAATGGTAATTCTCCGTGACACTTAATTCTCCGTGACATCCGCCGTATCCGCCCCCTTATCGACTTCCGTTCTTGTATGTCTCTTCTTTCATCGCTTCTTTTCCCTAAAATCGATTACTGCCTTAGCCTTTTCGCCAATTCTCCAAAATCCATCATCCTACCCCTACAACGAATAATCAACACCGCCGTTCGAGTGCTCTTTCGTCTCCGTCGCTTCGACCACACATCCACATATTTTGCCCAACTCTCCTTACCACCATCCACATCCGCATCAAACTCCGCCTTCTTCTCGTTACCTTTCGTCTCATCGCTGTCGGCTCCCCATCGTTCATCAACCTTCCTTTCTTAGACGATACTCGCCCCACCTCGCTATCGCTTCGTTCCTGTCATACCTTCTTACTCCACGTTCCTAATTACTCCAACAACTACGGTCTCCGATCCTTCCTCGTCGCCGCCTCACTCGCCTGGAATCAACTCCCTCTCGACGTCCGCCGCGCCCCCTCCTTTATCACATTCAAACACCTCCTCCGTTCACACCTTCTCGACACCTGATTCACAGTCTTGTTTTTTTGTGGTCATGTAAGCGTGCGCTGGCACGCATTTGCCACGTTAAAATAAATCTTTTTTTAAATGGGTCGGAAAAGCAAAAGTCTCAAGTTTCCAACCATGTCGCGTCCAACACTGATGTTAGAGATGTTTCTAATGGATCTGAACAACAAGTCCTTTGCTCGAACAATGATTGTCACACGTGGGTAAGTATTTGGACTTCAGAATCCCAGGCATCTTGCCCTGCAGACAACGAATTCTACTGTGGCTACTGTTCTGCTAAGATGATAAATACGATGAAGAGTGAAATAAAGAGTCTCAAGACAAATATATTGAAACTATCTGGCAATGCAGCGATGTCCACACATGCATCTTCGTCTTGTAATAAGTTTCAACCTCGATGCCCAATTCTTCCGCATTTGATTGCCTCTAAGAATGCAAAATCTCCCATCTCTTCTACAGGTTTTACTATACATCCTTCAATGTTGCCCAATCAATCAGCTCAATCTTCTCATGTTACTGTCATTGACCATTTGCAACCCAGTATTTCTTTGGTCGTATCAGATAAATCATTTTACATTTCTACCCCTCATAGCATTTCTACGTCATCATCAGATAATCCACGTGGTGTTGGGTCCCTTGTAAATTTAGCTCAGCTGCCAGTCCCTAGGTCACACCGCCCAAATTTACAGCTGACTTCTATCTCGCCATCTTTGTCACAGAATACCGCTTCTAATAGTGAGAGAGTTCCTTCTAATTCTAACCCTTCTTTGCGCACACTCTGATAGGGCTCAATGTTGGTTTATTGCAAACCTCATCGAGTCATCTGCCGTTAATAATGACTTACGTATTCAGCATGATGTCAATGCAGTTAAATCAATCCTCTTATGTGTTTTGCAAAACTGCTCTGCCATAGTTCGAAAGAATTTGCGTGTATTAAATTTATTTCGCCTTGTTAAAAAAAATCAGATCGACGACCTCGTTTACTCAAAGTTGTTCTTGCCTCCACCGTAATGAGTTCACTTATACTACGAAACAGTCATCTTCTAAGAGGTTTGAGTATTCGTCTTTTGAAAGATTTATCTCCAGAGGACAGAAAACAGTTGTTTACTGCCAAACGTGAGATGGCCGAGCGTCGAATGAATGGTGAAGAAAATCTTATAATCCGAAATTTTCAGGTTGTGCGACGCAGAGTCTCCACTCGATTTTTTATCAACAGCTCTCGAGACATTTCGTTACAGGATATCGAACATCTCTGTGTCACACGCATTCCCAACTCAACTGTAGACTCTGTAACTCGCTACTAACGGTCAGTCATCCGGATTTATCCTCGTTGTTCGATTGTATGAATTCTCAAAAATCAAATGTCCACAAGTTTCCCTGTACATCTACCAAAGCTCGCATTTACATACTCTATTCAAATGTTTTGAGTTTGATTAATAAGTTAGATGAAATCAAAGCGATATTACATCATGAAAATCTCGACATGCTGTTTTTCACTGAAACTTGATTAAATTGCAATATTCTGGATTCTGAAGTCAGTATTCACGGTTATACAATAGTTCGCTGTGATCAAAATCTCTAGATGTGGATGTTTAGCTGCTTATATACGCGACAATCTTGTTTATAACGTAATAGATTCGTGTTCTGACGATTATGGAAATGAGCTTTTGTGGATTGATGTAACGGAGAAACGAGGTAAGGTCTATCGCATTTGTATTGTTTATCGTAGTCCTCGATCAAAAACACCACTCATCATCAGTTTTAGACTGACTTCAATAACTTTAAATCTTATACCGCGATCCAGGGGTGTGATGAAGAATCATCAGCCTTACGTTATGTATTCAATGAGCTCACACTCTGTCATCTTGTCCATTGTAATATCTTGTATCCAGATTAAGATTTTGTTGACATAAAGTTAGTTTTACCATGAGCAGACAAAACAGCTGCATGGCTATAGGCTTGCATGCCATAATAATAAATAGCAGTTATTATTTTCCATCAAGGCCATTTTGCCAAGGATGCTGCAGATATAATAAAGAATTATTTATAGTTAAAATTCGATTTTAGTAACTGGATGGTTGATGCTTTCAGATATTATAGGATAATTTGTATTAGTACCATAATATACATTACATGTCTACACTGCGAATATTTGACATCAAAACTATTTTTATAGAAATAATTTCTAACTTTCTAAGATTGAGACATCAATATTTTATGTTTAAACTTTCGATAATAGCGTGAATTACGTACTAAAATATGTACGTCTCATTAGCATCATTTACTACGAAATTTGAATTTTAATAATTAAAATTTAAAATTTAATTGCAATGTTTTTAAATTCACTCGATTTTGACACGGCATTTAATTTTAAGCACTACAAGATGAAATTAAAATGAATGGTAAGTAGTAACAAAGAGAAGGTAAAGTATTGTTCTAATTTTGGACTATATTTAGCTCATAAATCTTCTTATAGTTAAATGAAATAGATAACGATTACTTGGAATATTAGGCGACAGGTGGATGGACAGTTCAAAGATTAAACAAATTGCGATGAAATTTGTTTAATCAAAAAAGAGAGGCATTCTTGAATTTCGTAAAATATTTTCACTAGTGACTTTTAAGATCAAAAATGATATTTTTGTAAATTAATTATTGGAGCTGGATCAAAGGAAAGAAGAAATTGTTTTTAATATTTCGCTAACAGTAGTTATTGAAATATCAAAAACAATTTCTTCTTTCCTTTTGATCCAGCTCCGATAATTATTTATCAATAATGAATCAGTATCAACTATTTAAAATTTCTGTTAATTACATAGAAAATGCTATGTAGGAGAAAACAACGCAGGAGAAAAATTTTCCATATCGACCAAACCGTTCACACGATTTACTATTTTTTCATCGATTTATTCGATCTCGCTGCCGGGATCGAATAAATAGATATAATAAAATATATAATAACATAATAAATAATTATACATAATAAAATGATTATTACTGGACTGATGAATATTTTAAATCTTATTTTATAGTAGAATTACAAATCATTGGTAGTTAATGCTATTTTTAGATAAAATGATAGCGTGCTACAAATGTCCTTCTTATTTGCTGTTATTTTAAATTACAAATACAAAATTTAAATTGATTGCCAAGATTTATTGTTTTAGACATATTTAAAAACAATAACCATGATGACATTTTTGATTTAATGAGTAATAAATACAGTGAGAGTTATGCTAGTCAATATATCATGAATTATCAAGATAAACAAAATGGTCCTAATTGGTCTAAAATTAGCCAGGATACAAGAACCCTTGAAGATAAAATTGACATAAATCTTGCTAAGGTTTCAGCGAATATGTATCCATCGTTTGGTTCTGTTAGGAAATCTACAGAGGAATTAAAGCAACAAGAAGAACAGGTAAAATTGTTGTCTTTACAATTAGTTCAGTTATCAGAGCTCAATGGGAAGCTTGAAAACTGTCCTGATATATTAGACCATACATTACAACGACATCATGATATTCTGCATCACTATTCAAACGAATACGACCGGATAAAAGCAAAACTTGAACACAATCTATCAGTTTCATCCCAACCGTATTCTAATCTTCAATCATTTTTCGATCCAATTACAAGTACTCGAATGTCTTCATCACGTCAACTTGACACAATGAACGAATACCCTATTAACACAAATTCGCAAGCATTGCTATCTAAGGAGAAGTCTCATATCGCTCGCAGTGAGCGTATGGTTGATGAGCAAATTGAAATCGCGGTCAGTGCTCATCACTCCCTTATTTCACAACGACAAAATCTTTCAGCCTTAACGAATCGTCTCCATCTGATAATTATTAATCGTTTTCCACAACTGCAAAGTATTTTAAATCGAATAAAATTCAAGAAACTTCGAAATTCGTACTTAATTAGTGCGGTTATTGTCTCCTGTTGTGTTATGCTTTTCTGGTATGTATTTCTGCGATGATTTCAAAGTGTTTCAATGAAAAACAAGATAATTTATTATAAATATGAATTTAGATACTTTATGCAAACGTTTTTTATTTTAAATTTTTAAATTTTATATTGCTATGACATTCATCTTTAGTTAGCAAACTGTAATTTAGATTCGATGGTTTTAAAAGCATTCGAGTGAATATTGTTTTTATAGAAAATACTGCATATTTGACATTCCTTCGTGAGGATCAGTCTTACTTAAAAGCACAATTTTAAGTAAATTTATAAATTTCATATATAATATCGTAGTGTGTGAATTTACGGATGTAAACTAAAAATAATAATGGATTATTTTGCTAAAATAATTAAACAATGTAAATCAAAGCGAAAAAATACATGTAATAAGAGTCAAACTACTCAAAAATAGTGTTAGGATAACAGGCATAATTGATTAACTATTAGGTTAACAATTGAAATAAGGTTTGAATACTTGAAATATCTTTTTTAACTTGTTTGAAAATTAGTATAAAGTTACTGGTACGTACATATCAAAGTACGATTATAGTAATAATATAAGATAATTTTACTGGACTGAAGAATAGTTTTACTGTCGCAATGCTCTAAACGTCAGGACTAAGGCATTTCCGGTAACCTACGCGCTCAGTTATGACCTGATGTGACCGATAAGTCATTAAGGGTCTCTGCAGTAAGCAAAATACGCCTTCGATAGAAGCAAATGGGGTAATTTTTACAAGCAACGGACCTCGTTCCTACAAGGGAAAAACACTAAAGACAAAGGAGATGTATTTATATAAAAATGGTAGTGTGTTCTACGTTATAAATCATATTTCTTGCATGGCTAGGAAATGAAGATAGATATTCTCATTCAATTATATTTTTGGATCACAATTTTAGGGAATCACAAAATTTTGAACAAAATTTTGCAGCAAAATATTTTCACGTGAATTGTCAGAGATAAAATATGAATAAAATATGTCCTCAAAATAAACTAAAATTCGAAGTTCACAGAATTGTTTTATTCACATCGACGATTACAATTTCGAATATTTGGGAAATTATGAAGGTTCATATAATTGTAGATTTTGCCAACAATCATGTTCAAGCTCAAATGTGAAGAAATTAATTGTTTCAGATTGAGTGATCGATATTAAATAATGTACAGAAAGGAAATAATGTATTTTTATTATTAAATACATTTTATATTTAAATTTCAAATCGTAATAAAACGCAATTTCGATTTTCGTTGTGTTTTGATTTTAATCGTTTTATTTTTATATTTGACTATCTTTAATAGTTGAATTTTTATCTTAATATTAAGAAAGCTCTAAATAATAAATTATGAGTTAAAATTATTTAACGATCCATTCACTATTTAGAATTTATAGATTTTTAATTTTAAGATAAAATATCTTCGAATAAATATTCTATCATGAACAAAACTGTTCGACAGTTTATTATGACAAAACTATTATGACAAAACTGTTCAACAGTTTTATGATGAAAAATTGGTTTTATTGGAAATACCAATTTAATATTGAGTTGATATGTCAATTTTAAAATCCTTACTAACCTGAAATATTTTGAACTATAAATTACTAATTACTTTCTAACATGTAAAGTACTGTCATTTTGTAATGTCAATTTTAGAGCAAATTTTGCCTCGTATTGATATCTTAATTTTATTAAAATATTACCGGGAAAAGGTAATTTTATCAGAGGTCACATTACCGGGAAAACAAAGTCCACAGGTCAATAATAACATGTCAGTAGAACAAATCAAATCAGCTAACTGAGTCTACGTATTTAATATAATTATAAAATAAACAAAACATAATAATGCTAAATCAAAAAGTAATAATTAAATAATAAAATTAATAATTGTTTTTAGATTTTCTATAATTTAAATCAAGTTAAAATAAAAAATTGAAATTTAAAATAAAAGTCAATTTTTATGAATTGACTAATAGATAACAAACTATGTATCAGAATAAGGATTAGAGGTCATCAGGAGGAACTGCTATGTTATCAGGTTTCGGCCCCTAACTCCTCTACCCAACATAGCAGCGGGGCCAAATACATGCTAATGATGTATTTCCTCTGATAAAACTATCTAGTATCTTATTCTAATACAAAGTATATTATTTATTATCCATCCATAAAAATTTGCCACTTAAGAGTTTAAATTTATTCTTTATATTATTGTGTTGATTTATATATTTTACTATTTTCTGCTTGATGTTATTTTTATAGTAACCTAGTTTAAAATATGTATCTATTAAATTATTTAAATGATTTTGAAGAAAGCCAATATCATTACATATTGTTGCAATTCTTAAAATTTCATTATTTAATGTATTATATTTTATATTATATGGTATGCATGAATGCTCATGCAAAAATATGTTTCTTGTAAATTTAAATATGTCATCTTTACGATATAAATTAATAGTAGTTTTAGTTAATGTTAATTTAATGTTCATATCTAGATATACACCTTCTTTATCATTAATATTGGTTTTGTTAAGAATAAGGCTTTCTGGATAAATTTGTTCACTAATTGAATAAAAATTATTAGAATTAAATACACATATATCATCAATGTATCGAAACATATATTTCATATATTTATATTGTTTAGATTTAGTTTTTACACAGTTATGAACAAATTCATATTCTATAAAGCTTAAAAACAAGTCAGCTATAATTGGGCTACTATTACCACCCATTGGAACACCTTTTACTTGTCTAAATATAGATGTCCCTACTTTTAAATAATTTTGATTTATCAAAATATTTAAGGATTCTATTAATTCAATTTTATCCATATATTTATATTTACTTGATGGTTTAATTTTTGTTAGATAGGCGTTATAGTTATTATAACATATATATGTATATCTTTTTCCGAATATAAGATTAATTAATTTTACTAACGCTTCTTTAATATCTACTAAATCTAGATTTGTATAAAGCGTACTAAAATCGTATGTATTTATATTTTGAAAATTTATTCCTTTTGTCTGTTCTAAAAATTCTTTTATAGAATTAATACTGAAACTAGTGTTTTATACCAGTATTAATTTCTATTACATTGCAATATTTTTTAAAGTGTGCTTTAATTGCTTTAAGTATTTTAATGTACATTTAAACGCACTACATATGAACCTAGGTTTTATTGGATTTTTATGTAATTTTGGATTCCAATAATTTTGGATTCCAATATGTTATGTAATTTTGGATTTCTAATAGACAATAAAGGAGATACTATTTCATAACACGGAGAAGTCGGGTTCAAGCTGGTTTTTTTATTTCGTACATATCTGCTCTTCGTATATTTTAAATACGTCTTAATTTTATTATTTTTAATATTCAACTCAATTGCAAAATTCTTAAGAATTAAAATCAATATTACGATGATATTAGAAATATTTTAGAAACATTAAGTAATTGTAAAAGTCTTAAATTTAATAAAATAAATGAGCATACATGTACCCATAATCTAGAATTAATTTAAAATATTGAATTAAAGATTATACTACCAAAAGGGTATAAATATCGATTAAATTATAATTAAAATAAAAGTTACAATTCATTATATAATGACTTAAATTCTTACTTTGGGAAACTGAGTAATAGTTAAAGCTTAAATACACCGAAGATAAATATTTGGAAAACTTATATATTAGATAAAATTAAAAAGAAAATGAAAATAACAAACAATTATAAAAGGAAATATCAAATTAATAACGATATGTATACAAAACTTACTTAATTAAAGGATAACTAAATAATAGCAACTATTGATAAAGTTAGTCTTCATATGCAACAACTTTGTCTTCAACTTTGTCTATGATATACTGATGAAAGAGGTCAATTATAATGATTTAAATGTAAACATATAAATGCAGCGATTTCAGTTTAGAAAAATTATCACAAGTCACTGTTCAATATTGAATAAAAAGTGTATAAAAGTGGAATCAGATGATAAAATTATACCTATATTATATTAGAATCTAAAATTACATAAAAAGCAAATAAAGCCTAGGTTCATATGTAGTGATTTTAAATGTACATTGAAACCCTATCATTTTATACGAACAAAATACTTAAAGTAATTTAAACACACTTCAAAAAATATTGCATAGAAATCGAAAAATTTATACTGGTATAAGGCACTATTTCAGTATTAATTCTACAAAAGAATTTTTAGAACACATAGAAGGAATAAATTTTCAGATATCTAGCAAAAATTAAACCATCAAGCAAATATAAATATATGGATAAAATCGAATAATTAAAATTTTTAAATATTTAAATAAATCAAGGTAGGGACATCTATATTTAGACAAATAAAAGGTGTTCCAATGGGAGGTAATAGTAGCCCAATTATAGCTGACATAATTTTAAGCTTTATAGAATATGAATTTGTTCATGACTGTTTAAAAAATAGATCTAAATTATATAATATACATGTTATAATAACTATATAATAACATATATATGTTATTTAATAATTATAGGAGCTGGATCAAAGGAAAGAATAAATTGCTTTTGTTATTTCGCTAACTACTGTTAGCATCTTCGGAAATTACGACAGGTAATTTTCTGAAGATGCCAACAGAAGTTAGCGAAATATCAAAAGCAATTTCCTCTTTCCTTTGAACCAGCTCCAATAATTATTTATCAATAATGTATCAGTATCAACTATAAATACATACCATTTTAGTACGCTTTATACAAATCTAGATTTAGCAGATATTAAAGATGCATTAGAAAAATTAATTAAACTTATATTCCGAGAAAGATATACATATATATGTTATAATAACCATAATGCATATCTAACAAAAATTAAATCCAAGCAAATATGAAAATATATGGATAAAATTGAACTAACATAGACCTTCAATATTTTGAAAAATCCAAATTATTTAAAAGTAGGGATATCTATACTTAGACAAATAAAAGGTGTTCCATGGAAGGTAATAGTAGCCCAATTATAGCTGACTTATTTTTAAGCTTTAAATATGAATTTACTCATAACTGTTTAAAAAAGAATCCAAAATTACATAAAAATACAATAAAATCTGGGCTTATTTATAAAGTTTAATTATAAATGTTTTATAAACATTAAAACACCTTTTTCTTTTTTTTTGTAAAACATGTGAGCCAGACGCGAAAGAATGACGAATGCCGTTTCGTCATCACAATGACTCATCAGTGCCAGATCCCTCCCACTACTGGATGCAGAGGAGGACTGGCAGACGGCAATCAATGAATGAATCAATGTGAATGATGTACTAGAAAATTTTCTAGTAACATCATAGAGTACTAAATCAGTACTACAGCTTCACCAAAAAGGATCATTAGCAAAAGCACTGGCAAATGCCAGCGCAGGTCTCTTTAATATCGGCTAACTTTTATTTAAGGAGAGTGAGACCATTCCGCGTGAATTTCTTGTAAAACATGTAAGCCAGACGCGAAAGAATGACGAATGCCGTTTCGTCATCACAATGACTCATCAGTGCCAGATCCCTCCCACTACTGGATGCAGAGGAGGAAAAAGCAAGAACTGATTGCCTAAAACGCTCCCACTCTAGCGTTTTTATTCATGAAAGAGAATATTTTCTATTGGAAGCAGAAAACATCGGATTAAATTGGTTTACTTGGCTGTTGAAATGATACCAAAAGTAGATAGTTTTCTTCAACTATCTAAAAATACACTAGAATTATGAAAACAGTTTATAGTGAGTTATAAAAACATAGTTAAATCACATATCATCTTCCTGACTACATAGTTTTCTTGGTACATAGGTGTACTTCGTGTTCATGAACTTTTGCTAGGTTTCGATCGGACATATCACGGTATCAATTCTGAACATCTTGACGTTGTATCCCTCACATCAGTTTGCTGATCGATACGTATTTCGCTTTATTAAGTACAATTTCTGAGTGTTGATATTTATTAGCCGAATTAGGTGTTATATCGTAATTTTTTAACTATGAATCAAAACTGTTGGTATCAGCACTTTCCACAACGAGGTCGTCATATCCGCGTGGGGCGATATGCTTCAGTGAAATAAATGTTTCACGACCATGTTTAATATTCCACCTCGGCTTTGAGCATGTTGCCTATTTGACCTTTTGGCATCCCATAATCGTCACTTGAATCCGCAGGAATCGAAAATGCATTTTTCGAAATCTGTGTATCGCTGCTGCAATAATCGTCTGCGATGTGAACGTCGGTTGAGTATTTGCTGTTAGACACGTCTCTAGTCAACAAAACAGTCGTCTTGTTTTCTTTGGACTGTTCAGTTAATTCCACAGAAGGAATAGTCGGATCCATTTCATTCTTATCTGTACCTTCAGTACCGTCGTTCGCTAAGTCCGGAGCGAGGTCTCTCAGAGATACAACCGCTTCTCGGCCATTTGGATACTGAACGAGATCATATTTTGGATTTATTAACAAAAGTTTGGCTTGATCTACCAAGGGATCGAATTTAGACCTGCGATCGTGCCTTCGTACCAGGACCTCCTCGGACTCCAGTAGCCAGTTCGGAATTGAAGTGCCCTGAACACTTTTGCGAGGAAGAGAGAATAAGCGATCGTGTGGTGTTTTGTTAGTCGCGGTTAATAAAAGTGTTCGAAGGCTGTTCAATATGTCGGACAGAATGCATTCCCATTATGATATGGGCATTAATCGGCTCATGAGAGAAGTAGTAATAACAGTCCAAAAAGTTCAATTGAAACGTTCGAATTGTCCGTTGCCTCTTGGATTGTACGCTGAGCTAGTACTGCTGGCAACCCCTTGCTCATTTAGAAAATGCTGAACTTGTTTTGACAGAAAAGAAGCTCCTCGATCACTGTGGATATACTTGGGACATCCGAAAATTGAAAAGATTTGACTTAGACAATGACAGACGGTAGTCGCAGAAACATCTTTGCATGCAAAAGCGAATGGAAATCTAGTGAACTTATCGACAACTACGAAGATATATCGATTAGCAGACTTACTCGGCAACGAACCCTTGAAGTCGACGCATAGACTCTCGAAAGGCCTGGTAGCGCGAATAACGTGATGCTGAACAGACAGAAATCTAGGCTTACATCAATTACATGCTGAGCAAGTGTTGACGACTCTCTTTACGTCTTCGATTGAGAAGGGCAAATTTCTAGATCCAACATAATGGGCGAGTCAGCGTACTCCTGGATGACACAACTTAGCGTGGATTTGGCGAAGCTCATTTACTGAATGAGTGGATGCACACATGCGTGAAAGTGCATCAGCTGAGCAATTTTGATTACCAGGCCTATATGAGATTGAAAAGTCATAACAAGCAAGTTCAAGTTTCCATCGTTCGATTTTCTCTTTCCTTATCTTGTTTCGGGACGCAGGCTGGAAAATGAAGCTTACTGACTTCTGGTCAGCGAGAATTAAGAAATGTCTGCCAATCAGAAAATGACGCCATTTCTTGAGTGTTTCCGCAATTGCATGATCTTCTTTCTCCATTGAAGAGTACTTTCGCTCACTCTTAGACAAGGTTCTTGAGAAAAAGGCGATGCGTCGCCCATTTCCGATTAGAGTAGCCGCAATTCAAACATCTGAAGCATCCGTTTCAACAGTGAGTGTTTTCGTGTCATCAATATGGTAGAGATCGGCCTTCACGATATCTTGTTTCATTTCTTCAAAATGTACGGCAGCTTCAGTAGACATTGGAAATCGTACCACGTCCTTGAGAGGGGCAATCTTGCTTGAGAATTTCGGAATCTATGAAGAGTAATAGGCAAAATGTCCAAGAGCCCGTTTCAATGATGTTAAATTAGACGGAAGAGGTAAGTCGCGAAGAGCTGTCAAACGATAAGGATCTGGATGTAGTTTTCCTTGGGATATTTGATAACCGAGAATTTTTATACCGTTTTACAGAATTCGCATTTGTCAGGATTATAAGTTAATCCGATCAGTTTAGCCAGTTCGTCAAATTTCGCCAAATTCTCATCATGCTCCACTTTTGTACGTCCACAAACTGTAATGTTATCGATATATGCGAAAGTATGTTTTAATCCATGTGCCTTTATTATTCGATCCATTGCTCTTTGGAAACAAGCGACAGCATTAGTCAAGCCAGAAGGCAACCTTTTAAACTGATAAAGCTTGCCGTCAGCTTCAAACCCCGTGAATATTTTGTCGTTTTTATGCAATTGGATTTGGTGATAAGCAGACTTAAGATCTATAGCGGAAAAATATTGATATCGGCTAATTTCAGAGACTAGTTGCTGAAGGTTAGGAAGTGGATAAGCGTCCAATGACGTAAATTTATTTATAGTTTGATAATAGTCAATAACCATACGACGACGATGTCTGTCAGAACGAGTGACTAATACTTGAGCTCGCCAGGGTAAACTACACGGCTCGATAACGTCGTCTTTAAGCAGCTGCTGGATTTCAGCACTGATGAACTTGCAGTCTTCGTGATTGAATTTTCTGGAACGGATAACAACTGGCTTCGTATCGAGAGAAAGATGCTGGAAAGGTCGAACAGGGTCAACGTCGATAGACTTGAGAAAAGTAATAACCAGATCGAATTGACTACCACCCATGCATATTTTCACGTTCTGGTGGGGATAGATTCGGTACATAAATCGTTTAGAATATCAAATTTGACGTATTCGTAAACTCGATTGTGATACTCAATCGTAACACTCACTTCACCATTAGAATACGTTTGGAGATTGCTAGTGGCCATCGTCACATATTTGCTTAATTTTTGGATGGAGAGATTCGACCGTTTTGCTGTTTCGGACCGCATAAAATTTCATTTACTGCCTGTATCAAAAAGACATTGCACTCTATGCTGATTAATGTCGAGATAGCAAAGACAACTTTGCTATCTCGACAGGTATATGCCAGTATCGCAATTAAAAATTAAAAAATTATATTGAAAACTAAAAAATAAAATTTATCGAAATTCTTGAATTTCGAAGATTGACAAACTCTACCGAAATGCCCAACTTTCCCGCATCGACGACATGTAGATTCCTTTGCCGGACAAGAAAACCTTTGGTGCTTTACTGATCCTCCGCAGCAAAAGCATTTTCACTGTGATTTCGTCATGACAACAACATGATTAGACGAACATAAATCCACATTTTCACGCTTTTGAGGACTAACTGATTTGCGGTGTAGGTCGTATGTTATATGGGCTACGCGCAAAAACGGTTGTTCGATAATAGCTGAACGCTTTTCAGCCATTTCCACAGCCTTGACTTGGTCACATGCTATCGAAAATTGTAGATGCGTATTTTCCAATAATCTCTCTCGTATCCTTGATGAAGAGATGCCCATAATAAACGCATTTAGTATTGCTTGATCTTGATGTTCTGCAGCTATCACGTTTATTAAATCACATTCGATAGCAAGCTGCTTTAGCGCATTAATGTACTGTTGTATATCCTCCCCCTCAACTTGACGACGGACATACAGTATGTGTCGAGCATATACAACGTTTACAGGCTTTTCGATCACATACCTGAGAATCTCGATTGCTCGATCATATGAATCAGCAACATGAATCGATTTAAAAATCTCTGGAGAAACGAAATTTCTGAGAATAGTAAGCTTGACTTGTTCAGGAACTTTGATGTATAACAGGAATTCCGTAAATGTTGCAAACCAGAGGCGCCATATGTCAGTCATGCCTCGTTCATCTGGTTGTACTGTTAACTTTGAAGGTTGCAAGTATCGTGCCATATCGATCGAACTTGCTGTCTCGGTGTCAACAACATCAAATCGATGAGACTTTGATTCGGTCATTCAACAATGATCCAATAAATTGAGCTAAAACTTATGAAGTTTTATTGGACTTAATCTACAACACCAAATGGTTCAGTGATAAACAAAGTTATGACAAAGTTATGACTTAAAAAATATTGGTGAAGTATTCCATCCAGAGATTTATTACACTAAAATATCGAAAACCTCGACAGAAAGGTCATACTTATTGTCGTGATCTTGTTTGTAATTGAAACATAAACTCTTTGTTTTCTAGATGTTAAATAAAACCTTCTAAGGTCATTTTCTTGTCACAATTTATTCAACATTGTTTGGAGATGGATAAGTTACTTAAGCCGTCAGTGCTCGATCTATCGCCGGATCAAGAGAATACTGCACGTGAGTGGTGTCACTGGTTCAAGCGATTTGACGCTTTCCTTGGATCAATTGAATCTATCACTGACGAACAGAAGCTAAATCTTCTTGTCAATCACGTATCATCGTCGGTTTACGATTTGATCGATGGATGTGTTACATATGCTACAGCAATCGAATCCCTCTCGTCGGCATTTGTCAAAGATCGTAGCGACGTTTATTTGCGACATCAACTACGTAGCGCAGTACAAGAGTCTGATCAATCAATCGACCAGTTTATCAGAGTTTTGGAATCCCTCGGAAAACAGGTACAGTTTAAAGCGGTCAATGCAGACGAACACCGGGACATGTTTCTACTAGACACATTCGTCGCTGGCATTTCCTCGACGAAAATCAGAGAACGTTTGTTGGAGAGTACAGTGTTGGAAAAGTATGATGCGTACAAGTTGGCTCGGGCAATCGAAACCGCCCACAAACAAGCAACGACTTTCTCTAGATCAAATAGACAACCAATGTTGGAATCAGCAGAAGAACATCCGTCAGTCAGTAATGTCGACAGCGTGTGTCCAACCGACGGATGTTCTGTGGATGCAACTCAAGTGGATATGTGTTCAACAATCCATCGGAATCGGAACTGCTATTTTTGCGGCAAGTCATACCACAGTCGTACATCGTGTCCTGCACGTAACGCTCGTTGTCGAAACTGTGACAAACAAGGTCATTTTGCCAAGGTTTGTAGATCGAAACATGTTCCATCTACATCCGTTATAGCTGGAAAATTTTGCTCAAGCAACGAAAGATCACATCCACTACAACATATCGTACAAATTGGTGGATTGAGTCTACATGCGTTGATATGGACACAGGCAGCTCTATTAATATTATGCGCGAGGACGTTGTTGCTAACTGCAAGCTGATAACACATTCGGCAAACATGCCTGTCCGCATGGCATCGTCTGTTTTTAAGGTAAACTTGCGAAAGTTTGTTTACGCTACAATTACACTAGATGGACGGATATACGAGAACGTTAAATTCTTTACCTTGCCTAACCTTGTCGCTCAAATAATATTAGGGATGCCTTTCATGAAACGTCATTCTGCAATTATGATGCGATTTGACGGTACCGAGAACCCTTTAATCGTTGTTGCAACTGCTTCTGCCATGAGTATAGATCCCCCATCACTATTCTCACATTTGTCTCCCAATGTGAAACCTATAGCTATTGCGTCACGGCGAAGAACTCCAGAAGATTCAGACTTCATTGAAAGCGAGGTTCAACGTCTCTTAAAGGATGATATTATCAAACATAGTATATCTCCTTGGCGCGCTCAAGTTGTGCTTGTGAAAGATAAACGTAAACCAACTCGAATGGTAATTGATTATAGTTTGACCATCAACCGGTTTACTTGTTTGGACGCTCACCCATTACCAAGGATTGACGACTTAATCGACAAGCTCGCTTCCTACAAGTACTACAGTGTTTTGGATCTCAAGAGCGCGTACCATCAAATTCCAATCAGGGCTGATGAAAAATGTTATACCGCATTTGAAGCAAATGGACGTCTATATCACTTCTGCCGCATGCCGTTTGGTCTTACAAATGGTGTTGCGGTGTTCCAGCGAATAATCTCGAAGATCATTGAGACCGAAAAATTAAAAGACACCTTCGCATACCTGGATGGTGGTGCGGTCCGTTCCTCCTCGTGGTGCCACTGGATAACGCTTACTCTCTGTGAGCGTGAACCAAACGCGGACCTTACCGACGACAGGCATGCGGCAGCCGGTCGGGAAAACAATTGTCGCAACCATCAAACCATGATAAAGTTTAATCAAAATGACCCCGCCAATACTAAGGCGTCCTCTGTAGACGACGCGTTCAGGAGGTGCCATCCGGCCTGTTCGAAAAATTCACGAGGATGTGCGATCAGACAAGACCCGGTCTGTTCGGCAAATAAGCGAGGGTTCACGACGGAAGGACGACGCCGAGACGCAAGTGATCTGGCCCAATCATACGTACGAGTTGCAACGCTCAACGTAGGAACACTGACGGGTAAATCTCGAGAAATTGCAGCTGACCTAAAGAGGAGAAAGATTGACATTCTTGCAATACAAGAGACTAAATGGAAGGGCGGAAAAGCCAAGGAAATTGGAGACGGATACAAACTGTATTATATGGGAACTGAGACAGCACGAAACGGAGTAGCCATTGTCGTAGCAGAGAGACTCAGAGACCAAGTGTGCGAAGTGACGCGATACACTGGGAGGTTGATGAAGATTAAGCTGGCATTATGCGAAACGACCGTACACTACTTCTCTGTGTACGCTCCTCAAACAGGATGCACAGATAAAGAGAAGCTGGACTTCTGGGAAATGCTAGATGAAAAGATGGCAGAAGTCCCCGAAGAAGACTATGTGATCATAGCCGGTGATATGAATGCCCATGTTGGACAGACGGATGAGAGTGAATGTCACGGTGGATATGGCATAGGTGAGAAGAACGCAGAAGGGGAACAACTACTGGAGTTTGCAACTACGCACAACCTCACCATCACCAACACCAACTTCACAAAAAGGCCGAGCCACCTGTACACATATTACCATGGAACGGGCTCACAAATCAGGAAGTCGCAAATTGATTTTGTCCTGGTGAGGCGAAAACACAAGAAGACGGTGCTAGACACAAAGGTCATTCCATCAGAGACCACAGCGACTCAACATAAGCCACTGATATGTGACCTAAAAATTGAAGTCCCCCGTAAACCGAGGCCAGAACAAACAAAGACGAGCCGAATCAAGTGGTGGAAACTGAGGGAAGAAGACACAGTTGGAACAAAGGCAAAGCTGGCCCGGATAAGACTACCTAGCATACATGGAGTACAGGACACCTGGACCGCGTTGCGCTGCACGATCCACCTAGCTGCAAAGCACATACTCGGATCCACCAAGCCATGTCAAAAATACATCGACAAAGAAACTTGGTTTTGGACAGAAGAGGTCAAAGACGCAGTGAAGGCAAAGAAAAATTCATACAAGGCTCTCCGGATAGCACAAACACAGGAGAACAAAGATGAATATCACCGAGCGAAAAAGAAAGCAAGGAAACAAGTGGCTATTGCTAGGAGTAACCACCTAGATAACCTCTACCAAAAGCTCGACACTCGAGAAGGAGAAAAAGGCGTGTACCGACTAGCCCGTTCAAGACGGAAGAAGGCAGCAGACATCGAGAAGTTCCATGGTATCAGCAATGAGCAGGGAAAACTCATTATACACCCACAAGACGTGCTGGATAGATGGAGATGATATTTTAAAGCCATCTTTACAGAAGAGTTTGAACATCCACCAATACTAGAGGGGACTCCAAATCACACACAAGTCGATCCACTCAATGGTGCAGAGGTCAGCGAGGCAATGATGAAGATGAAGCCGGGTAAAGCCAACGGACCCGATGATTTAGCGGTGGACTTCTGGAGAATCAATCCGGATGAGTGGACACCATGGCTAACTAATTTTCTCCAGAAGATTGTTGACGCAAAAGAGGTGCCAGAAGACTGGAGTCGAAGCATAACTATCCCAATCTGGAAGCAGAAAAGAAGCCCAGCAGATTGTGAAAACTACCGCCCAATTCGTCTTCTCAGTCACACCATGAAAATCTTCGAGAGAGTGCTCGACAAGAGAATCCGTGACTCCGTCAAACTAAGTGTCAACCAGGCAGGCTTTGTGCGCAACTGTGGAGCCATCGATGCAATACACTCAGCCAGACTACTCCTTGAAAAGCACAGAGAGAAGAAGCAGCCCCTCCATGTAGCTTTTCTGGACCTTGAGAAAGCGTTCGACAGAGTACCTCATAAGCTTATATGGTACGCTTTGAGACGCAGAAAAGTACCGGAGGAATTGATCGAATGGGTGAAGATGTTGTACAAAGGAACGACGAGCAATGTGCTAACAGCAGCGGGAAAATCCAGAGAATTTCCAATCTCAGTCGGTGTGCACCAAGGATCTGCACTCTCCCCATTACTATTCATCATAGTTATGGACGTGATTACGAAAGACCTTCTAAGACAAGCACCATGGACCATCCTGTATGCCGACGATGTTATGCTGGTATCTAAAGACAAACATGACCTCGAGCAACAAGTTCAGCAATGACACGATCGCCTGGCACAGTTTGGGTTGAAACTGAACACAGCCAAAACAGAGTACATGACGACGAACCAGAACGAAGATGTAAGCATATCAGTTAATGGCGTGCTTCTGCCAAAGACAACTGCGTTCAAATATCTGGGATCAGTCATCTCCAGCACAGGAGGAGTGGCAAAAGACGTCACCACTCGCATCAACGCAAGCTGGACAAAATGGAGAGCAGCCACTGGAGTTTTGTGCGACAAACGCATGCCAGACAAACTCAAATCGAAGTTCTACAGAAGCGTAATACGGCCTGTAGCAATGTACGGTGCTGAGTGCTGGGCAATGACAGCAGAAGCAGAACGTAAGCTTGGATGCATGGAAACCAAAATGCTAAGGTGGATCGCAGGAAAGACTCGCCTAGATCATGTCCGTAACGAAGACATCCGCAAGCGATTTGGCGTAGCACCCATAGCAGACAAACTGAGAGAATCAAGGCTGCGATGGTATGGACATGTAATGAGGGCAGACGTGAACACATTAGCGCAGGCACCATTTCAAATCGAGGTCGACGGAAAGAGACCAATAGGAAGACCACATAAAAGATGGATGGATACCCTTCTTAAGGACATGAAAATGGTCGGACTCACGCCCAAAGACGCAGCAAAGAAGGCATTTTGGCGTCAACGATCGTGGCAAGCGGACCCCGTCATACGGGATAAACGCTAAGAAGAAGAAGACCTTCGCATACCTGGATGATGTTGTAATCGCTGGAAGTACAATCGAAGCGCATAACCATAATCTTCAACGTTTCGTAGACGTAGCGAAACGTTATAATATTACTCTCAACAGATCCAAATGTCAATTTGGTCTCCACAATAAGAATTCTTGGTTACCAATTGAGTGAACAAGCTATTTGTCCGGATCCTGATAGGGTCAAAACAGTAATTGATCTGGCGATGCCCAAGGATATTTCTAGTTTAAAAAGTGTATTGGGGTTATTCTCGCATTATTCAAAATGGATAAATCATTATTCTGAGATCGTTCATCCTCTTACACAACCAACATCATTCCCTCTATCCAAGGAAGCTGTAAATGCGTTTTCGATTATCAAGGAAAGGTTAAGCAATGCGACGTTAACAAAGATTGACATTTCACTTCCCTTTGTTGTAGAGACAGATGCGTCAGACTTTGCTATAGGTGCCACTCTGTCGCAAAATTCTAAACCGATCGCCTTCTTTTCCAGGACCCTCGATAAAAGCGCAAAGAAGTATTCTTCTGTCGAAAAGGAAGCGCTAGCGATAATCGAAGCTATCAGGTTCTGGCGTCATTATCTGGCAGGTCGCCATTTTACAGTCATTACCGATCAACGTTTAATTTCGTTCGTTTTCTCGCAGTCGTCTCGCGGCAAAGTTAAAAACGATAAATTAACTAGATGGAGGCTCGAACTATCTGAATATCAATTCGATATTTCTTATCGGCGGGGTGTGAATAATGAAGCAGCCGATGCTCTCTCAAGACATGTCATTAGCGCTGTCACTTCTCCAAATCATCTCAATGAGCTTACCGATCTTCATTCGAAAATGTGTCATCCAGGTATCTCTCGACTTTGGCACTTTATTCGGATTCGAAATTTACCTTTTTCGATCGACGATGTGAGATTGGTTTCGAATAGGTGTCAAAGCTGCGCAAGATTAAAACAAAAGTTCTTCAATCCTCCAGCAGGAAAGTTGATCAAGTCAACTCAACCATTTGAGAGGCTATCTTTAGATTTTAAAGGGCCCTTGCCTAGTACAAATAAAAATCGCTTCCTGCTTACAGTTGTTGATGAATACAGTCGATTTCCATTTGGATTCGCATGTTTTGATACATCTACGACTGTCGTAATGAAATGTTTTGATCAACTGTTCTCAATATTTGGCACCCCAAATAGCATACATACCGATCGAGGAGCTTCATTCACATCGTTTGCTTTCCGACAATATCTGCTTCAGCATGGAATTTCGTTAACACATTCAACTCCATATCATCCGACTTCTAATGGTCAGGTCAAAAGATTCAACGGCATCATATGGAAAGCGATAGCTCTGCGATTGGACGGAATTAAGCTACCAATATCAAAATGGCAATTGGTTTTACCATAAGCTCTTCACTCTTTACGATTTTTACTCTGCACTACTTCGAATGAAACGCCACACAATAGAATGTTCACATACCAACGTCGTTCATCAAAAGACACTTCACTTCCAGATTGGTTGGTGAATTTAAGTGATGTGTATGTCAAACGTTGTAATCGTATCCATAAATTTAGCCCCCTAGTCGACCGGGCTAAATTAATTCATTCCAACCAAAATTATGCTCTTGTACATCATCGCAAATGGTTATGAAAGTTTGGTTTCTACGCAACATTAAGTGATAGCCCCGCCTCTTGATGATAATTTAGCGAACTAAAGCGAAATTATGGGACAGCCGAAGGAAGTTGGGGGGCGACTACGTATCCAGCAAGTCAGGAGAAATTGATCCGCTAATCCAGGAAAACGAAGTTTGTAAAGCGGAGATAGCTGCTGATCAAACTAATGAACGACATGACGTAGGAGAATCTCCAAATGAAATCGAATCATTGACAGTGCGTCGTTCAGGGAGGAATAGACGGACCCCGAAGTACTTGGACAATTATTCTCTGGAGGGATGCATGTCGTGATATTGTTTGTAATTGAAACATAAACTCTTTGTTTTCTAGATGTTGAATAAAACCTTCTAAGGTCATTTTCTTGTCACACTTATTTAATCTAATATTTGACTTAAAGCACCTTATATGGGTTAAGCAGCCAGCTCGGCAAGGACTTACATTCATAACTTCTTTGTTTAATATTAACAAATCGCTCATGCGGTGTACAATTAATCGATGTGCACAAAAGTGAACTGTTCGAATACAATGATGCTGGAAGTGAAGATTTCCATATTGTATTGTTATGATTATCGGACTCCAACTCAGTTGCCTTCCGTATAATTTTACGGTATTTCCCAACCTTCCCATTGCAAGTTGGATTGTAAAGACACAGTGTGCCGGAATTAATACCCAGTCGATTCAAATAACTGCGGAAATCTCGGTTTATGACATCTTAGTATGTCTGGTCCGTAATCAGACAAAAAATTTTACCGAGTAAAAAATAATGACGCCATTTTTCAAGCACTCGACTATCGCTGTTTCTTTTACCGGTAATGAATGTGCTTTAGCGGCACCCTGGATTGCCTTTGAGAAAAATGCGATCGGTTTTTCGTTTTAGGATAATACGGCATCAATTGCGTTTTTCGATGCGTCGTTTTATACTGTGAGCATGCCGTTTTCATTAAAAACATTTAGTGTAGCGTTTGCAACGTCTTGTTCGTTCTGGGTCGCTGGTTTGATGCATTTATGACAAACTTGATGTTAAATCAATGCAATGGTAGATGGCGGTGAAGTCAATGCATTGTCGATATCATTGATGTGACTTGTCGTAAGTCGTAACTTTCAAGTGCTGGTGAATGCAAAGCGGATGTCAATTCACCGTTTTTGTCAGATTGTTACTTTGCTTGATATGTGTATATAACACTCGTTTTTCTGTTGTTTTCAGTAGTACAAAAAAGTTGTTCACAAATTTGACTTTGCACGTTCACAAGCTATTTCAGCCTATGGACCAGCGTATGCGATATAGAGATTTGTTATTAGAACAAAAATCCGACTATTCTCAGCTAAAAGCGGCCTTGTTACCAGCATTTGGTAACATATATTTTGATGCGTTTACAAAATATAATAATCGAGAATACCGAGAAGGCCAGTCGCTTAAAGCATATGCTGCAGATTTGGAAAGGTATGCAATCATCGTTAATCCGAATGTTGACAATTCTGCATGGATTCGTTGTAAATTCGTATACGGCTTGCCATCAACTATCAAGGATATTATCTTGTCTTCTTGTGCCGTTGAGAATCTAAAGTTGTCTGAAATATTATGCAAGCACTACACTTATAACAACTTCCGATAAAACTGGTTCTTGTTTTCTTACAACTACATAATCTCACAAACATAATGAACCAAGAACATTGCGTTCACATCAGCGTAAAGATGTCACATGCTTACGTTGTGGTAAATCAGGACATATAGCGCGTTATTGTACACAATTCAAGAAGCGAGAGTGTTATATTTGTGACGATCCTGGACATCTGGCAGCTAAGTGCTCAGACAAAGAACATTCAAAACCATCGATGAGGAGGCACAGTATTAAGTGTTACTGGTCTTCCCTGTTTCTCTGATGATGCACTACCCACAATTAACGTTACAATAAATGGACGACTTGCGGTCGTACTTGTTGATTCTGGTTGTTCGAGACGTATTGTGTCGAGATGACTTGTTACAGAAATGTTCAAATATCCTTTCCGGTAAGCGAATGGAGCCACATGGGTCACAATGATGAACGGAAATGCAGTCAAATGCTATGAAACTAAACACATGACAATTTCTATCGGAATGAAATCGGTGAATATACCATGCCTCTCTTCGAATATTGGTGGTCCATATCAGATACTGTTGGGAATAGACGTAATCAAAAGGATTGGAGGTGTGTCTATTAATAAAAGCGGAGATGTGAAGTTTCCTTCGTGTTATTCCGTTAGCATGCAAACTTCGGTCTCAAGTTTGTCTCATGACGTTAACTTCCATGCGCAATTCAATAGTAGCTTTTGGATGGTAAAGTGGAAATGGCTAATAGCGTTGCTGAATATTGTGTCAATTCTGCATTAAGATCACAGTACGAGACGAAGATTGATACCTGGATAACTAATGGGAGGCTTGAAGAATACAACGGCGAAGCAGAATCCGTAATTCCATTATTAGCGGTTGCTCAAGAGAGCAAAAATAAGATGCGTCCAGTAATGGATTTCAGACAACTCAACTCGTATATATCCAGCCACACGGCAGAATCCTATGCCTGTATCTTAAAGCTAAGAAATTGGCGGAGGTGGGTAGATAATTTGTCATTAATTGATCTTCGTCGTGCATATTTACAAATTCCTTTTGACAAATCTTTATTGCCGTATCAGATGGTCGTTTACAGAAACAAGCGATATGTACTTACAAGATTGGGGTTTGTACTTAACATTGAGCTGCGAATACTTAAAGCTGTTGTACATTTTGTTCTTGGCAAGGATATGCTAGTAGTTCAGTCTACAGATAGTTATTTGGACGATATTATTGTTGACAACACGAAAATCGAGAATGACAAGGTAGTGGAGCTCCTTGCAAAATACGGATTAGAAGCAAAACCGCCTGTGAATATTCGCGATTCAAACGTGCTTGGATTAAGAATTCAAAGTTTACGAACAGGATTGCATTGTTCACGTGTATTAGAAATTGGCAGGCCTGATACTCTTCCAACACGACGACAATTGTTTTCATTAACTGGAAAACTGATTGGACATTATCGATTGCTGGATGGTTGAGACCTTGCTGTAGTTTTCTGAAACGGCTCACCAGCGGAGATTGGGATAAACTCGTTAATGAGAATATATGGAAGTCTATTCAATAAATAAAATCGAAAATATCCATGGAGGGTCAAGTACGAGATCGATGGGCAGTACCACGTGGCGATACAGAAAGAGTATGGGCAGATGCCAGCAGTATTGCCGATGAAGTTGTGATATAGATTGATGAAATCATTGAAGAGGACTCATCATGGTTGAGACCGAAAGACGATCCACACCACATCAACATGGCGAAACTCAACGCGTGAATACGTGGTTTGAATATGTTAATCCATTGGAATTAAAAGAACTTTATTCTTCATACACATTCAGTAACGGTGTACATCTGCATATATTCTACTGTTTATGGCGAAAAACATATTTGTGTGAAGGGACTATCGGATATGCTTATAAATCAAAGATTACGGATGCTCAAAGAAATTCAGACAGAATTCAATCTTTCAATTACAGTGAAGCTTGTTTCATCGATTCAAAACAAGGCGGACCATCTAACTAGAGTAGCAAAGTGTTGGTTACAATATTTAAAAAACATTCCATCGGCAAACATGACAGGCTCTGTTAATATGTCTACGCAAGATACGAATGAGATAATTGAATCAGTCCATAATCGTCATAATTTTGGAGTTGAAAGAACCCTATATTTTATCAATCGAAAACATCCAAATTCAATAGTTAATAGACATAATGTCGCCGAATATATCAAAAGTACACTCAGTGTCAACGAATTGATCCCCATCCCCTACGTTAGGACACAGGCCAATTAGGCGTGAATAAAAATTGGTCAAGGTTATCAATCGATATTGTGCATGTGAAGAGATTGCTGTATTTATCGTGTATTGATTGCGAGCCATCACGAGTCATAGTATGAAAAAAGTTGAAAGAAGGCACAGTAAACGAAATATCTAGGGCGCTGCAAATGATATTTTTTTGAACGTGGTTTACCTGCGGAGATATTGTTGGATAACGCAAGGGCCTTTAAATCAGAAACATTTGATCATTGGTGTGAATTATGGGGAGTACATCTAATATACAGATGCGCTAACAGATTGTGTGGCAATGGAATAGTCGAAAGATCCCACAGTACTATTAAGCGAATCGTGGCTAGAAGCAACATAACCCGAGGAGGCAATTTATTGGTATAATTCTTCTCCAAAAGAAGGCTTATGTGATTCATCAATTCCGCACAATCAGATAACTTAACACTTGATAACCAAATAGAATTGAGACAATATGAACATTTAGCTTCGTTTAATAATAGTTCATATTTGATAATTGCAGCTTGAAAACGTTAACACCCTTTTTAATTTATTTGAATAAAATACTTTCGTAATTAAAGAATATTAAATAATATTTAAAAATATTGTAATTATGGGTATTAAAAAATATTGACAATGGCATAACTAGCAAAATAGTAGTGTTTGCGCTTACTTAGTGTTTGTATATTTTTCGTTTCCGAAATTTCGATTGTCAGATTGCCTTTTTACAGATATGTCAGATAAAAAAACAGAGGCCAGTGATGAACTCAGTTCTGTTAAAAATGAATATTCAAAGATTACTGATATTTTGCATAATAACCGGGACGTATTGGTGAAACCGGAGCACGAAGAGTTAATTACTAACTTCCAAAACTTTAATCGGTACTTCCCTGTTGTTGTTAAGCATGCTGCTCATCAGGAGGCATTCGTTGATTCTAATCTCATGAATGATTTTAGCTCGCTAATATTGATAAGAAGCCAAAAGTGCTCCGATAAAATTAGATCAGAAAAACGTGATGCGTTTTTGAGATGTGCCCGAAAACTTTATCTCTCAAACAATAGAAATATATCTGTATTTGGACAGATAATGTCTAATGTTAGTCGTCCGAATGTTAAATTTAGATGTTTATTACCCTTTCTCCCTCAAAATTGTTATGTATCAACAGATGATAAAGATCCGGAGGTCACTATTCCGATTAAACGACCAAAACGTCTTAAAGAACATTACGCGAATGAAAATACACAGCAACCTATATGTGTTCAGGATAACGCTGAAGTACAAACATCACTACAGAAATTGTCTGCTTTATCTTCAGAGATGTACGAAGAACTGTCTCACAGTAAGGATGGCCTTACACTGGAGGAATTTGCTCTAGATAAAACTTCGTTTACAAAAACGGTTGAAAAAATGTTTAATCTTTCTATTCTTCTCAAAGAATCGCTTATAACAGTCGAGTCTTCAAATAACCTAGAAGACAGTGATTGTCGTGTTAAAGTAGTGAATGAAGTAAACTCAAAGCCGGACGAAGACGGATGTCATTTTGCTTTCACTTTAAGCTTGGAAGATTGGCGAGATATCAATTAACAAACATAGCTACTGTTGTTATAATCTTAATTTGTGTACAAATATATTTGAAATGTTTTGAAATTTTAGTTTAATTGTTACAATTGTATAATAATCGTGTTTAAAATGACAATTTTAGTTTAAAATTTTAGTTTAAAATTTTGTTTCCTGACACCGATCTACAATTTTGTGCCGGTCGCCGTAGAAACGCTTGGTGCGTTGGGCCCAGAGGCGGAAGGCCTAATGCACGAAATAGGTCGGCGGATAGCAGCAGTGACCGGAGAGCTGCGGTCCACAGATTTCTTTCTGCAGAAGCTGAGCGTTGCCATCCAACGCGGTAACGCTAGTTGCGTTCTGGGCACGATTGAGGGGACGAGCGATAGACATAATCGTTGTTTGTAATTTTTGTTTTTTTTTTGAAAAATTATAAGATTTTAAAATTGTTACAATTGAATGATAATCGTTGTTTGTAAACAGTTTTCCGCTTTTGAAGTTTTTGATGCTTCAACGTTTTGTGATCATTTATACAATAAACCAAACGTATAAATTATCTAATCACAAGAATAAATAAAGATTTTCTTAAAAAACGATATAATTGATAAACGAAATTTAAAAAAGAAACGTGCAGAGAAAAAGAAATATCGTAAAAAATAATATGGTCGGTCCAGTCAGTCGTCTTCTACCATTCTACGGCCTCAGGTCCAGTGGGATCTGAGCCCTCCAGCCAATCCAATACACCACTCTCCGACTGAACCATCAGGAGTATTATTATTTGTAATTTTTGTTTTTTTTTAATTATAAGATTTTTAAATTGTTACAATTGTATGATAATTGTTGTTTGTAAAAAGTGTTTTGCTTTTGAAGTTTTTGATGCTTCAACGTTTTGTGATCATTTATACAATAAACCAAACGTTAAAATTAACTAATCTAAATTAACTAACCTAGCGGGGTTATTTAAAATTAACTAACCCCGCTATGAAAACTTTCTCTGAGAATTGTAAGATAAGACCCAATGCGCCATATCGTAAAAACAACAAATGACTCAAAGTTATATATACGAACGTTAAAAACGTTCTCAATAAGATGGATGAATTGAAGGTCATAGCTACTTCTCATCATCCAAATATCATTGCCCTTGGTGAATCTTGGCTATCTGACCTTGTTCCAGACAGCTTATTATCCATAGATGGATATAACCTGTTTCGTGGTGATCGATCTGGTCGAAGGGGAGGGTGTATTGCTATATTGTAGTTTAGGTATTGATGTAGTGTGTTTGCAGACGATTAGTGATGCCAATGGGATTGATGCTTTATACCTCAAATTGTGCCTTGATCAGGTCAATTTTATATATGTGCTAGTATTCTATCGTCCTCCTTTGGCAAGTAGCGATGGTTTAATAGACCTTATTGAGCTTTGTGGTCAACAGAAAAAATGTTTAATCTTAGGAGATCTGAATATTCCCTCAATAGATTGGGACTCGTTTTTATCTCCTAGTCGCATTGCATCGGACTCGTTTTATTGAGTATTCTACACAACAGTGGTCTGCATCAGCATGCACGTGAGGCAACCCGTTTCACTAGCCAGTCGTCTGCCCAGCTAGACGTGGTCTTGTCTTCGTTTAAGTCTGATATTACTCACATAGATTATCTTTCTGGACTGGCGATGAGCGATCATTGCGTACTGACCTTTTCATTTAAATGCGCAAGCAATGTAACGTCGGTCAGTCCCATGCAGGGTAAGCCTCTGAACTTCTGGAAGGCTGATTTCGACGCAATTATCTACAAATTGAATCTGGTTAGATGGATAGATCCGTATAAATGCGGAATAGATGAGGCTTGGTATGTTTTTGAGAGCACACTCTATAACTTACTGATATTGCATTCTCCCAAGTTTTAAACACATAGGGAAGTTTGTCCTTGGTGTGATGGGCTTCTCCGGTATCACTCACGCGCACGTAAACATGCGTGGATTTCATTTCTTTGTGGACAACAATCTTATGAGTCTTTCAAACAAATTAGGAATAGATTTACCGCTCTCAAGAGAATGAAGCGTCGTCAGTTTGATGAGAAACTGAGTTCTATGGATGGCAAGACTTTATTCTCTTACATTCGCAAAATCAGGGGCTTGAATATTCCACTAGTATCGTTGAGGGATGATTCGCAAGGCGAGGTCACGTGTAAAAGTGTCATGGCAAACTTATTTGCCCAGGAGTTCTCATCGATGTTTTGCTCTTCGCGGACATTGTGTAGTTCTGAATCAGAAAAGGGTTCAGATGTATTCGACCGATCTAATCTGTCGTTTTGCGCTGAAGATGTTTTAAAGCTTCTCTGTGAATTAAAACCGAACATCGCTGCCGGTCCGGACGGACTTCCCTCAATTCTTTTAAATAAAGTTGTTTCTCAAATATATTTATGTTTTCCGTTTGTTTCAGTTTTCTATTCTCCAATCTCGAATTCCTTCGCGTTGGAAGGAGTTTATTGTAGTTCCAGTGTATAAAATGGGAGATCGACAAGTGTGTAAGAACTATCGCCCAGTAGCCTTGACATGTATTATTTGTAAGTTGCTTGAAAAGCTAATAGTCAAAAACATATCCTCTGATTTGGAAAGCAACGGTAAACTCATTGACTCACAACACGGTTTCAGACCAAATAGATCAACAATAAGTATTCTTTTGGTTTCTTCCAACGCATGACAGTCTTCATTAGATAAACGAGTTCAATCTGATATACTTTTTGTAGATTTCTTTCATGCTTTTGATTCAGTCCCGCATGATCGACTCATTCATAAATTGAGGTCACTTAGTGTTTGTCCTATGTATGTCGCCTGGATTGCAAATTACTTGATTCACGCTATTTCAAAGTACGTGTAGGTGCAGATATGTCCACCTCATTCGTTATTCATTCTGGCGTTCCACAGGGTGCTGTTATCTCCCCACTTCTTTTTATTGTCTATATCAATGATTTCCCAATCTGTAATTCGTTCTGATGTCGTAATGTATGCTGACGATGTTAAGATATGGCTGCCTATTAGAGACGGAAGAGACATTAAGATCCTTCAAGATGATCTGACATGTCTAGAAAAATGGTCAGCGAAAAATGGTTTGAGGGTTAACCCCTCTAAATGTGCGTATATGTCCATTGGTTCTTCACTAAACTCATCGTATCAGATAGGTTCGATTCAGATAGGCCGAGTGGGTGAATTCAAAGATCTTGGTGTGATGGTCACCAGTAGCTTAAAAACTAATGCCCACACTAGATATATTTGTAATCGAGGCTATCGTGTTTTATGGATGTTTTTCAAGTATTTGATCGGATAAGTCCATCAATGTTCAAGCGACTATTTTGCTCTTATATTCTTCCCATCCTTGAATACGGTTTACCTGTAACTTATCCACAGACTTTAAGGGAATCCCGTGACATTGAGAACTTGTTACGTAAAGGGTCACGAATGATTCTGAATTTCTCCAATTTGAGATTTGCTGAACGTTTGACATCTCTACGTGTCGGCACATTGAAATATCGCAGATCGGCCGTTGATTTATCAACTGCAGTCAAAATTGTTTTCGATGGCTTTGGTGGTCTCTCTAGCTTATTATCCGTGAATGATAGACGAGAAACTCGTGGGCATGTGTGGATACTAATAAAACCAACTACAAGAATTCCTGTTCACCAACGATTTGCAACCAGGGTAATTAACGGATGGAATGCACTAAAGTGCCTTGATATCTCTAGTTGTATATCTAGTGATGCTATCAAGAAAGCCATCGAAGCCGAAAGAAGGAATTTGCAACTACTATTTGATTGAATTTTTTAATGTTATTTATTTTTATTTTATCATGTTTTGTAAGCGACACGAGCTTGTAGCTCATTTGATTCTGTTTGTCATAATAATCACTAGAATAAATAAAGATTTTCTTAAAAACGATATAATTGATAAAGGAAATTTAAAAAAGAAACGTGCAGAGAAAAAAAGAAATATCGTAAAACACAATATGGGTGGTCCAGTCAGTCGTCTTCTACCATTCTACGGCCTCAGGTCCAGCGGGTCTGAGTCCTCCAGCCAATCAAATACGCCGCTCTCCGACTGAACCATCAGGAGTATTTTTATTTGTAATTTTTGTTTTTTTTTAATTATAAGATTTTAAAATTGTTACAATTGTATGATAATCGTTGTTTGTAAAAAGTGTTTTGCTTTTGAAGTTTTTGATGCTTCAACGTTTTGTAATCATTTATACAATAAACCAAACGTTTAAATTA
This sequence comes from Pomphorhynchus laevis, assembly GCA_012934845.2. NCBI lineage: Eukaryota > Metazoa > Acanthocephala > Palaeacanthocephala > Echinorhynchida > Pomphorhynchidae > Pomphorhynchus > Pomphorhynchus laevis. Next base: position 38,543 of record WNNJ02001385.1, on the reverse strand, counting down.
ACTAATCACAAGAATAAATAAAGATTTTGTTAAAAAACGATATAATCGATAAACGAGATTTTAAAAAGAAACATGCAGAGAAAAAGAAATATCGTAAAAAATAATATGGTCGGTCCAGTCAGCCGTCTTCTACCATTATACGGCCTCAGGTCCAGTGGGATCTGATCCCTCCAGCCAATCCAATACGCCACTCTCCGACTAAACAATCCGGAGTATTTCACACCCCCGAAGAATCCAATCGAGGTGGACTATGCTCGGGAATCTCGAGATGAAAAGCTGGAGAAACCTTAGTCTTTGCTCAGTGGGATACCCTCTAATCACAAGAAAATAAAATCATTAGAAGTAATTCCCAGCAAACTAAATTTTTAGATACCAGATATGTATCATTACCGAGAATTTAAATCGAAAATGAGTAATCTTATTTTGTATATTAAAAATTCGATTGAAATAACTTAAATGTTACTTTTCCTTTATCAATATTCTGTGCTAGCTAGATTAAGTGCAGATTATCTTATTTTTTGATTAAAAGCCGGACAATCGATATGATCAGCCGAAGTAGATTTAAGGGGTTTGATGGGAATATGTACTTACAGCATTAATAGCATCATCATATATTTCCTTTAAAGTAATGTACATGTCTAATACAAAATATATCGTTTACTATCAATCCACAGAGAGACTTTCCGGTTTAAAGTTTAGTCTATTTTTTGTCCTTACGGAACAATAAAATATACCTTTCACAATTTGCGACGATACTCGGTTTCTCCAAATATTTTATACCATTAAATGCTGCTTTAGTATTTGAATATGATGTCCGAAATTGTCCACGACGCATTTTCCTCTATTCCTAATTCGAATACATCGTATATTATTTAAATTATAATATTATATTATTATATTATAATCCCATTATTGAACCTACTCTCTCACACACTCATCGTTCAACTACGTACCAAACTTCCATTAATCTTTCTCATTCTAACAATGCTAACGGTAAAGCTTTTCATCTCGTACCTCCTCTTTCCTATTCCTCCCCCAATCTAAATAAATCTCAAACTTCTTTATTCTCCTCACGTACTCCTTACTCGACCTCTCCTGTATCACCTCTCAATAATTTACACCCTTCCATCAAAATCATTTCCAGTAACATTTCCGATCAACTGGTCCGCTCGTCCGATCAACTGGTCCGATCAACAGGTCCGCTCGTCTAACTTAATTCTCCGTGACATCCGCCGTATCCGCCCCCTTATCGACTTCCGTTCTTGTATGTCTCTTCTTTCATCGCTTCTTTTCCCTAAAATCGATTACTGCCTTAGCCTTTTCGCCAATTCTCCAAAATCCATCATCCTACCCCTACAACGAATAATCAACACCGCTGTTCGAGTGCTCTTTCGTCTCCGTCGCTTCGACCATACATCCACATATCTTGCCCAACTCTCCTGGCCCACCATCCACATCCGCATCAAACTCCGCCTTCTTCTCGTTACTTTTCGTCTCATCGCTGTCGGCTCCCCATCGTTCATCAACCTTCCTTTCTTAGACGATACTCGCCCCACCTCGCTATCGCTTCGTTCCTGTCATACCCTCTTACTCCACGTTCCTAATTACTCCAACAACTACGGTCTCCGATCCTTCCTCGTCGCCGCCTCACTCGCCTGGAATCAACTTCCTCTCGACGTCCGCCGCGCTCCCTCCTTTATCACATTCAAACACCTCCTCCGTTCACACCTTCTCGAAACCTGATTCACAGTCTTGTTTTGTTGTGGTCATGTAAGCGTGCGCTGGCACGCATTTGCCACGTTAAAATAAATCGTTTTTTTAACTGATTCAACACTCCATTCCTGTCACTCATGCCCAACCTATTTTAATTCTCCTTACTCTACCTCCCACGTAACACTTCCAAATAATTTACATCCTTCATTTAAAATCATATCCAGTCACATCTCTGATCAACCGATTCAACACCCCGCTCCTGTCACACTTGCTCCAACCAATATTAATTCTTTATAAAGCACCCCTGTCATTTCCACTTCTATCTGCTCATCTACATCGACTCCTACCAGCTCTGTCCGTCCACCACTTCTACGAAATCGTTTTCCTTCGCGCGATCGCTGTATAATCATATCAAACTTAAAGCTTTCCGAATCTGCTTATCCACAATCTCGCCTCGATTATGATGTATCTGCTTTCAGGTCTATCCTAGCAACCATTCTACCTGATGATAACCCATCACTCTTCAATAATATCGCTCCTGTATCCTTTATTCGTTTAAACAAATCCACTAAATCCAGACATCTCAGTCCTCCACTCTTAAAAATCGTTTTCCGACATAGTTCACATGTCTCTTCGGTACTCTCCCAACGTTTTAAACTTCTTACCACTTCCTCTACTTGCCGTATCTTTCCTGACCGCTCCCCTTCTGATATTGCCCAGCTCAATTTAGCTCGCATTGAAAAACATCGACGTGAAACAAACGGTGAGTCATCCTTATCTATACGTCAAATCAACGGAAATTTTCACGTTCTTCACACAAGGCCAAAAATTCGATGGCGTCCCATCTCTCCCCCTTGTCTTCTTCGCTAGTCGATCTCGCTCCTAAGCATACTTTTCGTCTTAGTCTATTCAATACTCGCTCCATTCTTCATAAAGCTGATATGCTTCTCGATATCTTCGATCAATTATCTATCGATATTCTCTGCATTACCGAATCCTGGCACTTTGACTCCGACGATCTTGCTATTCGTCGTCTATGTCGCTCCGGTTGTTCTCTAGTTGAATCAGCTCGTCAAATTACATCTCATACATCTACTGCGTTTAACCATGGCGGTATTGTTGCCATTGCTCGTCACCCAATGTCTTTACGTAAAATCAACGTTAACATCCGTTACACTTCGTTCGAATTACTCATATGCAGATTATCAACGCCTTTCCCTCTGGAACTTGTGATTGTATACCGTCCAGGTTTAGTTGCCCCATCACGTATCTTCTTTAACGACCTTGCAGATCTAATGTCTCACTGTTCATTGTCATATACTCCTTCTTTTGTTCTCGGTGACTTTAACATTCGTCTTGATCGCCCGTCTGACTCTGACTCTATCACTTTAACTAATCTTTTTTCTGATTTTAACTATAAATTACTTTCAACAAGCCCAACTCATATTCTCGGCGGTGCTCTCGACATCATTGCTGTTCCTAACTGCTTCAATGACTATACCTCCTTGTCAATTACTGATCCTGGTTTGTCCGATCATTTCCTTGTCACTCTTACTCGTCCCCATCCTCCTTCTCCGCCTTTACCTTTATCTACACCAAGTCGACCCTGGAAGCTTCTCGATATCCCTGTTCTCTGCACAGCCTTACTCAATTATTCACTCTTTTCACTTCCTCTTAACTATCTCTCTCCCGATGATCTCTGCATTCTGTTTGATTCTGAACTTACGTCGATCCTCAATAACCTTCTGCCTAGTCGACTTCGACGTACCCAGCGCTTGCGCCATGCTCCCTGGTTCGATTCTGACTGTAATCTTTCTAAGCGTCGACTCCGTCACTCTTTTCGTATGTATAAACGCTTTCTTAAACGTTCATCCAACTCACTTCCTCCAAATCTTCGTGATTTTTACTTTTCTCAACGCCGTTCACATCTCATTCTTATACGTACTAAAGGTACTTGTCTTTTGGCGAAATCAACTCGAGTCATCTTCCAACTCTAAATCTCATTGGAAAATCTTAAACTCAGATCTTTCACGATCATCTACCCATTGTAATATAAATCCTGATTAATTTTCTTATCTACAAACTAAACTATCTAGTTTACTTTCCCTACTACCCATAGCCCCCTTGTACCCACTCTTCTATTTAAATACTTCCCTCCCAGAACTATTCCACATTCTTCCCGTTTCGTCTGATGAAGTTTCTTCGGTTCTGCTGTCATTACCTAATGAAACCTCTCCTTCTGACCCAATTCCCACTCACTTGCTTAAAAATATATGCTCCTTTATCTTACCCTTCCTAACCACATTGTTCAACTCGTCCATCCGTAGCCGTACATTTCCTTCCATCTGGAAATGCGCCACTGTTCGTCCTCTCATCAAAAAGCAATCTCTCGACTCCTCACTACCATCTTCGTACCGTCCTATTTCACTTCTCCCAACCCTCTCTAAACTCCTTGAGCGTCTCGTTCTTAAGCAAGTTAATACACATCTCTATTCCTCTAACTTATTTCCTCCCTTCCAAGCCGCTTTTCGCTCTAATTACTCTACCGAAATTGCATGTCTTAAAGTTTATAACGACTTACTCATATCGCGCGATCATAAATTATGTAGTGTCATAGTTTCTCTTGATCTATCGTCTGCTTTTGACATCGTCGATCACTCGATTCTTCTCCATCGCCTTCGTCATGATAATGGCTTCTCTTTACCCACTGTATCATGGTTTTCTTCATATCTATCAAACCGTACATTTCGCGTATATTCTAACTCTTCTCTCTCCCATCCTTCGTCCATTCCGTCCGGTGTTCCACAAGGCTCCGTATTAGGCCCTATACATTTCTCTCTTCTTCTTGGTGATTTGACTTTGATTTCTCATAAATTTAACTTCCATGTTATGCAATATGCTGATGACATTCTCATCTATGCTCATGCACCTGTTTATCGTATTCACGATCTTAGTGTTTCCGCTTCGGACTGTCTTGTCTCAATTTCCAATCATCTTTCTTCCCTTCGCCTTTCTCTGAATCCTGAAAAATCCAAAATTATGTGGATCCTACCTCGACGCCTTGGCTTCGAACCTCCCTTCGTATCATTAAATTCTACAATTCTTCCTATCGTTGATAATCTCGTTTTCCTAGGCTTCCATTTTGACAACCGACTTTCACTTAAACCTTTCGTTAGAGATAAAGTACGCTCATCTACCTTGATACTCCGCAACCTCCATCAAGTTCGTAGATTGATCGATTTCCCTTCTTGTATGACTCTCATATCATCTCTGCTTTTTTCTAGACTCGATTATTGTCTTAGTCTGTTTTCCAACTCACCTAAATCCACTCGTCTTCCCCTACAACGCATCGTCAACGCAGCTGTCCGAATTCTCCACCGTCTTCGTCGTTTTGATCATACATCCTACCCATCTTGCTTCTCTCGATTTGCCTACAATTTATTGTCGTGTTCAAATTCGTCTTCTTATCGTTGCTTTCCGCCTTGTAACTTTTCATACCCCTTCATTTTTCTCAACCTTCCTTTTCTTGATAATTCTCGTCCTGTTTACTGTTCCTTGCGTTCCTGTAATTCCCTTCTTTTACATGTCCCAAACTACTCTACCTCCTTTGGACTCCGCTCCTTCCTGGTGGCTGCTCCTCTATCGTGGAATCATCTGCCCATTTATATACGCCAATCAACTTCCCTGCAGTGCTTCAAACGACAAATCCGATCCCATTTTAACAATTTATCCGCTTGACTTTTTCATTTTTGTTTGTGGACTTGTAAGCGTACAGCTTGTACGCATTTGCCACATTAAATAAATTTGTATTATTGTTATCTATTTCACGACCACAATAAGTGTGTTTAACTTCTGATGGGGACTTTACAACTCTACCCAGAACACGCATTTGTTTGCATTTGGTGAAATTCATCACAAGCTTGTTGTTCGCCGCCCATAACTCGACCCTATCAATATCTCTCTGTAACATCTTAATATCATTACTCGAGTAAACACCCCTCCAAATCTTTAAGTCATTAGCATACAATAGCACTGACGAGCAAATGGTTGCAGGTAAATCGTTTACATATATACTGAATAACAGTGGACTTAAAACGGATCCCTGAGGAACACCAATGTGACAAGGCCTAACCGACGATAGTGTATTATCAACACGCACTCTGAAGCTTCGTTGATGCAGAAAGGCCCTGATCCAATTAACAAGAGCAATAGGAAGTCATGTGTTTGTCAGTTTCATAAGAATCAGGTTATGATCAACTCGATCAAGCGCTTTTGAAAAATCGAAAAATATGATGTCTGTATCTACAGAATTCGCATTGTTTCTGACAAGGAACAGTGAGCATAGAGCAAATTGCAGACAGTAGAGTGACTCTTTCTAAACCCGTGCTGCTCAGGAGCTAATACATTATTCCTACTGAAGAAATCATATATAGATATGCATTATTTATTATTTCATATTATTTCTCTTTATTTTTAATTTATATACAGTATAAAATAAGTAGACTCAGGTATCTGATCTAATATTTCATTTTATTGTCCTCATCAATAAATATATATTTAAGATGTAAAGATTTCAAAAATCAGATAAACTTTATTTCTGATAACATAATTATTTATAATTTTTCTTTATTTTTATAAAGATAGACTCAGTTATCTGATTTGTACGAAATGTCTAATTTCTTTGTAGGGAACATGTTAATATCTAATATATATACAATTTATATATAAATTGTATAAAATCTTGTATAATTATTTATTATTTATAAGAATGTTGATTATAACTAACTACTTGCAACCCTGAATATGTAGTATAAAACCCTAAATATATAGTATTTCAACCCTAAAAATACTTAGGCATTCATAGAAGCTCCATCATCAACTGGTTAAATTATTATTTTCTTTGCAGATTTATCCAAATTATTTTATGCTTATAAAATAAGTAGCCTCATTCTTAAGAGAACCAATATTAATGATAAAGAAGGTGTATAAAAACTACTTTTAATTTATATCGTAAAGATGACATATTTAAATATACAAGAAACATATGAATTTGTTCATAACTGTGTAAATAAATAAATAAATCTAAATTATATAAAAATATTATTTAAAAGTAGGGACATCTATATTTAGACAAATAAAAGGTGTTCCAATGGGTGGTAATAGTAGCCCAATTATAGCTGACTTATTTTTAAGCTTTATAGAATATGAATTTGTTCATAACTGTGCAAAAACTAAATCTAAACAATATAAATATATGAAATATATGTTTCGATACATTGATAATATACTTGTATTTAATTCTAATAATTTTATTCAATTAGTGAACAAATTTATCAAGGTAGCGTCATTCTTTATAAAACCAATATTAATGATAAAGAAGATATGAACATTAAATTATCCAGAAAGCCTCATTCTTAACAAAACCAATATTAATGACAAAGAAGGTGTATATCTTGATATGAGCATTATATTAACATCAATTAAAACTACTTTTAATTTATATCGTAAAGATGACCTATTTAAATTTACAAGGAACATATTTTTGCATGAGCATTCATGCATACCATATAATATTAAATATAATACATTAAATAATGAATGATTATTTAAAGTAACGGCGAATGCGACAATTCGACCATCTATAATTAGAGAATCTAGAAGGGTGTGAGATGAGGGGGCGGGCGGATTCGACTAGTGTGAACAACCGGCAGAGAGCAGACGAGGAATGGATAGGTCGTCGGGATCAGAGTGCCAGAATTCGGTGAGGCAGAAGAGATCGATGGATTGCTTGGTGAATATTATTATAGGTTAATATCTATATTCAAATAATCTATTTAAATGAAATGTGTTTTTTATTAGAAGTTTTTAGAATTTATGCACTGACAGTTTATCTGCTAGTTTTTGGTCGAATAACATATCATTATAGTTTTACACATCAATTGGTCAGAGACACGTTTCTTTTATTAATAATGTGGTAGATAATTCATTTATTTATATTTTCTGTTAATATTACAAATGACGCAATCTACATTAGTCATTCGATTATCTAATGGAAACAAATATGACTTTCTTTAAAAACCTAACAATTCAAAAACAAATGAACATTGGAATCTACTGGCAATGTTTTATATTTTAAGATGGAATTAACGACACATCAGAATAAGCTTGTCGAGGAAAGACTCCATAAATTAAATTCTTTTGACAATAATTGTTTATTAACACTCACCGATGAAGAGAAAGCTTATCTAAATTCTATTGCCCTTGATATTTCTGAAAAATCCTTTCCAAAGGAGAGTGGTGATTCAAATGACAAAATATTTAATTTTGAGAAGGTATCTAATTTAATTGTTTATGTTGGTTAATAAATTGATTTATTATACTTAGAAAATATATTTATTATTGTGAATATTGCTTACACGACCCGCTATTCTTTATTATTCGGTTTGGTATTATCCTCGTGTGGTTGTTTATATCCTATCAGCATCACTGTACACTACAATCAGCGTAGGTGGACCTCATCAGCAGTGATGAGGTCCACCCAGTAGGCGTGGGCTCACTGCTAATGAGGTCCACTCACGCTGATTGTAGTGTATAGTGATGCTGATTGGATATAAACAACCATACGATGATAATACCAAACCGACCAATAAAGAAATCTATTTATATAAAACACAAAATGTGTTTTAAAAAACCTAAAAAACCGTTTGTTTTAAAAACATAATTTAAATGTTTAATAAGAATTTTGAATTAAATACAAATTTAGTCTAATGCATTCACATTAGATGCATTAGTCTAATGCATTCACATTACACGCAGTATTGAGACTTATTATTACAATATATAGTTTGTGTAATATTATTTAATATATCCCTGTTAATTATTTTAATAAATAAAATAGGAACATTATTACATATGATTATTATTTAGGAATATTCTTTAATTAATTTTAAATTATTCTTATAAATTTATTTTACAATATTTTATTAAAAAATTATATGAATTTTAAATTATAAAATAGAATGTTTAAAACATCCAAAATATTAAGAATCCCTTTTAAATTATATATTAAAAGGTATAAAATCGATATTGAACAATTCGATAAAATTAAATCGCAAAATTATTTCATTATGGTCATCTTTTAAATTAGATGTTATAATTTTATTAAAAAAATCTTAGATTTTTAACTAATAGGTATTTTTCTAATTGATTTAATTTAATATTTTTGATTTGTTTAGGAATACAGTATCTCATTTAGTTTTGCTAAGGTTTATATATTTATTATTGTATCTTGAAAGAGAATAAGTTGCGAATATAACAGTTGATTTGCCATCTTTTAATCAAAATGCTTTAATTTTATAAAAGAGCCTTATATTTTATAAAATCCAAGTATACATTTTCAAATATTTAAATATCCAAATATTTTTATCTTAAGCATTCGTAAGATAAATCGCATTAAAAAGAAAAGTAGGACCTACAAAGCTATAAAAATGTAAAATCATAGTATTTTAACAAATTAAAAATTGATATTTGATGTTAATAAAAGCTTGCGTATTTAAATTACGCCCGTTGTTAATTTATAAAAACTTCAAATCATATCATTTCAATAAGAAATAACTTTATTCAAACGTTGATTCTGTTCTAAAGGTTTAAATGATATTTTTAGCTTCGAAAATGGGTATATCAAAACGAGGAAGATTGGCCTAAGAATACCGAGAAATACAGGTATAAAATTATACGTATATTAAAAATCAGTCATTAGATCATTGAAACTGAAGGTGCTCGGGGTCAATGTTAAATTCTCAAAATTGAAATGGCGAGACGCCCCGCATGAGGTAGAAAATTTATTGAATTTTCGATTCCAGTTTGGAATCATCTTCAGAAATTGTATGTACTTACTGATCAATAATATTTTAAATCTCTAGTCTGTATGTTTCTTTGTAATGATTCCGGTTGCGACTTGATCGTTTTGTTAGCATCCGCTGTGACAATTGTACATCCATTACCGTTACAGTTCAAGGCAACTGCAACTAATCCATTAGACTGTTGTAAAAGATTGGTCTGAAAATGGCTATATCCATTTGCTTCTCCCATATTTTCCGATGACGAGAGACGATCCAATGATGTGCAATAATCATTATTATTCAAGAAAGCATCATTGGATGCGTCACTATTAACAATTGATTCAATAGAAGAGCTAGTTGCCGATACTGTGGTAAGGTTTACATTGTTACGAGCAGTTTGAAAAAACGGTGCTGTCCCGTGAAACTGGTTTGCATTTAAGAACGACGCTAGGTCATTCGAGCAGGCTACGGTCCTGCCCCAATGCAGTTACTAGCAGAGCCCAAAATTGCTCTTTCGTCCTCATCTTCACTAGTTTCGACATTAGTAACAACGATTTTAGGCGTATTATTCGTTATTTGTCGTTCACTCTTGTTGTATTTCGTTTCATTATTACCGCTGTTGTTATTATCAAACATTACAGGTGTGACTAGGTTACAGGAACAATAGTCTTGCATCTCTACTCGTGAATGGCCGTTAATTTTAGGAAACATTGTTAAACAAATATACAAAAATGCCGAATACAATCGTACTATTGTGTGGTTTGTGTTGATTACAATGCTTTGATTATACTTGCCGTTATTTTGGTTGTCAACAATAGCAAGTGTCGCTGATCAATATCATTTTTGGTTTTACATGAAAAGTAATAATGCCTGTTTGAAATTGCAACTAAAAAATGAAAAGTGTACACGTCGGTGCTACAAATGAAAGCGTTTTTGCTGATGAAATGATTCAAAACTCAACAAATCACAACGAAATCTCTTCAAAACTAGGCATACTCTCGAATTGTTTCCACAATGGAAAGGTAAGTGACGTTTCGTTGTTTGTTAATGAGGAAGAGTTACTCCCCCAGTCAAAATATCACCAAATTTGGCTATAATTACGGCAACTAAGCCAATCGAGAAACATCTTTTGTTCCGTACATTCCTACGGGGGTTTGTTCTAAAGTTTAATAATAGAGTCGTTTTCAACAACGAAAATTTTTTGACAACTCGCTGTGAGTCTCTGCGTCATTAGATCTACTAAATGAATATTATCAGTATTTCTTGGAAAACCTGTCATTAACTGGTTCAATAATGCTAAAACCAATAATGGCCTCAATTAAAATCACCAATTTCCACCTCCAAATGGAGGTCGAGGTTCTTGAGTTACTCCAAAGCAAATTTGGCCTATTCAATTTGCGTCAACTTTAGGGGAGGGATGGAGCTGACCTCCCTATCGCTTTTTGCTCGTCAGAAATTAATAACGGGTAATTGATATCTAAGAATAAAACAAATCCTTTTCTGGGATATAATTTATTATTTCAAATGATAGATCAATATGACCTGAACTATCTTAACTGCTCCTCCTGCCACAATTGGGGACACTGGAATTCGTCTTGCAATTCAACTCCGCACTGTGGGGTGTGTGGTGAAGATAATTGCCATAATTTACTAAAAGGTAAAAAATGTGTTTCCCCACCAGCCTGCTCTAATTGTAATGGATCTCATCCGGCTTAGTTCCGACAATGTCAAGCATTCAAGAATTACAAAAAAAATATTCATTACTGGGAACCGGCCTAAATCCTTCGCCGAAGCTTCAAAGACTCAAAGTAATGATAGACAAATGTCTGATTCTGATATATTAAAAATCGTCATTCTAAAAACAATGAAGCCATTTAAACAATGCAACGCATGATTCAACAACTTGTTTTGGCCTTCCTGGGCGCGCCACCAGCGCCGGCCGCTGCTGTTCTCCAATCGAAGAAACGCGGTGCATCAGTACCCAAAGTTCCGCCGTTAAATGTATGAAGACTTCTGAAGAATAAGAATGCTCGGGGAATTAAAGATATTGCCCAGGGGGCTCCGACCCCGGATGGGGCTAGCGAGAGCGGGTGACAATCCTGCACCTAGTTCTGGCTAGGTTGGCTGCTCCCGTCTAACCGATCTTCCACAATGATGAGTAAACCCGAGCCTTTTTCACTGAATATTCTTCAGTGGAATTCGGGAGGTGCTTCTGCCCTTAGACTTTTATCCTGAAGAGACACAGATGTTATAGGCTTTCAGGAGACGCGGTCTATCCGTCTCCCCCAGGACATTACTCGATTTACCCCAAAGCAAATTTGTTCCCATTATACTCCGTACATAACCCCACCTCACTCCTCTTCATTTCAAGGACTCTTGACCTTTGTTAAGTGCTAATTAAGATCTTCCCTCCTGCTAAATTACTCTTGTTCAGCCCTGTCTTGTCTGGTAGTTTCACTCGTTAAGAATGGTAAACGCCTCAATCTAGCAAATGTATACATCCGTCCAGGGGAGATTCACAAGAACCGTGCTTTCCTGGATGGTATTATTGATAGTGGCTACGACATGGTACTAGGTGAGTTCAACGACAGAACTGGTCGTTGGATTAATGTTGAACTCCGCAGAGCCAGAAACGATTATCGTATTCACAAACCAACGTTCCCCACCTTTCATTGCACTTCAACGAATTCACTCCTCGACTTATTACTGCTCCACGAGAGGTGGTTGTTAAAACCCTTCTGCACGGAGCAGCCGCGACAACATCTGTTCACCTCTCATGATCTAATTCGCTTGCGGTTAGAAGAGGATACGCTGTTTCGTAGAAGATTCCACTTTGACCCGATCAGAGTTACTTTCTTCCAGGCAGCTATTCAACGCTTCCCCTGAATTGGTAATGATAGTTTAACCGAATTTAATTCCTACCTCTATTCGCAAGCTACCGCGTTGCTTTCGACAACCTTTAAAGGTCGAATTTTCAATCCCACTCCGACAAAACTCAATGTTCTAGCTAAACTGCTGAACCTCCCTAATCTCTCTTCCTTCACCAGACATAACCTCTCAAATGAATACTGGCGCACCAGATATTGGTTTCAGCTTAGTAGGGATAAGGCGAGCATTTCTCGTCTTAACCCTTCTCAGTCTTCCTTTTGGAAAATATTCAAGAAGGAGAAGTTTGTTTGTTGGAGGAATAGGTCTTTGGGTTGGATCGGTAGTATAAGCCTTGATAAAGTTTTGGAGGAGTTACTAGCCCTTCACAATTATGGAGCCACGCAATCTCCGCAACCAATCCCGCCTTGGGGCAACTTCAGGAGTAGAGACTTATCTGTCACCGATATTCTTAACGCCTGGGGCCTCTTTTGGGCACCTTCAAAACCGTCGCTCCACTCTCTTCTCGTGTCTGTCAGCTTTTGACAGCCGATTAAAGAAGAAAGGTGGCCGTCACAATGCTATTAGCCACCCCATCCGATGTGGCCGACATCAACATTAGCAAGAGAATTTTTATTCCAAAAAAGTTTCCGGTCTCTTGTCCAAAAGACCTACGGCCCATTTCGATTCAAAATTCCCTCGTCTCGATCTACGAAAAAGCGCTTGCGCGTAGAATCCGCGATCATCTGATTAGGCGAAATTTAATCCCACTTGGTTTCCATGGGTTTGTCAATGGTCGCTCGGTCCATTCAGCAGTTGGTGAAGTGCATCGGTTTTGTCAGGAGAACTGTCATCAGCTAACTGTGGCTGTTTTCCTTGATTTTTCCGCTGCATTTGACCGCATCTCAATTCCCTTTGTTATCTCTTCTCTCAGGTCCCTCGGGTTGCCTGCGAGAATTGTTAACAGGGTGGAGATACTGCTGTACACCAAGCGATTTTATTATGATGACGACCCTGATGTGCGTCAGTTCTACCCCATTACGGGTGTGCCTCAAGGCTCCCCCTCTCTCCTATCTTATATCTTGCTGCCTCCATCAATCTATTCAAAATATTTAAACGCGATCAACGTCTAGTGGTGTACGCTGATGACACCACAGCCCTGTTCTATGGACGCAGGTGTAAAGACGTAGTCTCGGACATCAGCTGCTTCTTTTTAAGATTAAAAGACCACTTCCAAGGTTCAACCTTGTTCTACATTCCGCCAAATCGCAGGTGGTTGTCTTTCATGGCTCCCCTGCGACGAAGCAAAAACTTAAGAGACTAGCACTCTCTGCGCTCTTCATATTCGCCTCCGAACCACTCCCTGTCTTCACAAGTCGAGTAAAATACCTGGGGTTCACCGTTTTGGTGGAATTGTCAGCGGAAACCGACCTGGATAAACTCAAACGTTTCCTGAAGTGAGCTAGGTGGGCTCTGAAACGGCCTCAGCATCTGTCGTTGAATGGGAAAACCCAGGTACGCTTTTGGGGTATCTGGGCTATCTCGGGATTAGTCTTCTTCTCAAGATGACCTCCCCTGAGCAAAGGCTAAGATTTCTTAAGCTCCTCGTCTCTCGTTTACCCAGCATCGTCCGCACCGATTAGATTCTTCGGTGAGAGAAAGATTCCGGGTTGTTCAATCGAAAGCGGCGTATTGGATTGGTTGGGGGCTCAGATCCCCATGGATTTGAAGCCAGAATAAAGGTGAAGACTCCGAAAATAATGATCATGATGATTTGTTTCGGAACTATTTATCTTAGACTATTTAGTGGTTGTAAATATTTAGTTATCCTTTTGTGAGTAAGAAAATCTATTATTATTGATCAATATTCTTTTACTTTCCGTCGTCAGCAATAGGTATTACTCTATTGACAATACGCCGCGATCTCTGTTTTGAAATCTGAATACAACGAAGTAGAGAGAGAATGCTAATTGCAAGTAAGATAGAAGTTTATATACTTCTAAAGTAAGATAAAACTCACATTTATAAACTTCTAAATAAGATAGAAGTTTATCAACGATTTTAGGCGTTGTTATTTTAGGCGTTGTTGGAGTTAAAATATTATTAATCAGTAACTACATACAATTTCTGAAGATGATTTCAAACTGGAATCGAAAATTCAATAAATTTTCTACCTCATGCGGGGCGTCTTGCCATTTCAATTTTCAGTCATTAGATGATACAATCGTTAGATACATTAACTGTGTTTATTCTTCTATTAATGTTTTACTAATAAATTAATTGATAATTTCTTGATTTACAAAATATAAATCGAAGAAATAATATCGATACAAGATTATTTTTCTTTAAAAGATACAGGCTAACAGAACAAAGCAGATTCAGTGGATTCACTTTAATAACGGTCTTTAGCTTAACAGTGTCCGTCATTATGAAAAATACCCTCTAACTGACTAATCTTGATTTAAAAAATATAAATTCTTACACTAAAAAACGGCAGAGCATCCGGTTGAACTAAGATTTATAATAATTAAGAAATGAAAATATAAGCTAAAACTATCAAAATTAATGCCGAAAAACGCTCGATGGGTGGACGCAACCTGCAAAGTCATGAATGCAACCTGCAAAGTCATGCATTTTCCAGAATAAATCCAGGTGCTATGTTCCAGTGACAATTCTGGGGTATGGACGACGGACATGCTCAAATATAATCCTACTAGGCCGAAAAATGATTTTGTATATGGCTTTTGTTATTCCAACTATATTTCTGAGCTGCTTTCAAAAGTAAAACTTTGCAAGCGAAATTTTACTACATTTCTGCCATTTAAAAATACAAAATAAGTCTATTATAACATTTAATACTTTTCATGCTGCCAAAAATTAATATCACAGTCGAGAACCTGCAAATCAGGAGCAATTTTGTCTTTGTTCAATCAAGTCAGTACATATCACGTCTGATCATCTCGAACGGCCAGTACCATTTATATACCAACTACCGGGTGAAATGACCGGGTGTTTGAACATGAAATTTTAAAATCACAATCTTCGACCGTATCCATATCATCATTGAATGAGCAGGGAAAGTTTAATACTAATATGTCGTATATACGTTCAGCATTCACTCGAACATGCGCGGATGAGAACTGCGATATTGTGGTCAAATCACCGAGACAAATCACTCAGACATTTAAAATAATACAAACAACAGCATTGTAGGGAACAATACAGAGACTAAGGTATCTATATACTAGCAAATCTCAAACACTTCATCTGGAATGCCATATTTCGAAGCATAATAAGAGGGTGCAAAGCGCACGATTGTACAGGTTGATAGGGGTCGAAGCCTATCATTATGAATTTGGCTGAATCCTCCGCACAGAACAGCTATGTCGACTAGACTAGGATGCCATACAGTTAAGACCTATTTTATCAAAGGTTCTCATATATTTCCTTATTGCCATTGTTAATAGTATGTGTATTATCGCCACCTTTCGTATTAGTCGTGTTAATTATTTATTAGTTATCGTGTTAATTAGTTAATTAGTTAGTCGTGTTATTAGTCAAGATAAATAGAATTTCTGATCGAGGATCACAAACAGACCATGCAACAATAGATCAATGCACTACAAAGAAGATCGTCCCAATTTCGGCAACTCATTCTGAAGCCTCTCCTGCGGCAACTCGTCTGGGGTAGCGATCTATCCGGACCCCACGTTCGAGTAACATACGAGATAAAAGATCTGTTATAGATAGATCCAAATGTGTGATCTTTGCCAACGTTTATGAGTCCCAATCCGACGGTGCTCAAAATCGTATTAATGATGATGTTGGCTCAGTGCGGCAGATCCTTTTCGGCGTTTTCGTTGAGGGTGAGGAAGGTTTAGCAGAATCTCTACAGATCTTGGCTCTTCACAGAATCGGCAAAATAGACGAAAATGGTAAGACTAGATTACTAAGATTAGTTTGTGCGTCTTCTAATCAAGCCGTTTCCATTCTTAATAGAGCTTACATATTAGCGGGTACGTCTATGCGCATCTTCGAGGACCTTTCGATCGAAGATCGACGTCAATTGTCTCTTGCTAGGAAGGAACTATATAACAGGCGTCAATTAGGTGAGGGGGATTTATGTATCCGAAATTTTCGAGTGGTTCGACGCCGACCATTTGTACGGTGGGAGAAGTTAACTATAAAAACTCAACGAAGGGAGCTTTAGGAGACTTGGTTTCATTTCGTACCATCTTATCGAAAAGTCCGGTGAATTACGGTAGTCATTCTATCAGGATTGCATGTTCCAATGTTCGCAGCTTAGTCTCTAAATTTGATGAATTCAACTTTTACTTATCAAACAGCGACGTGTCTATTTTCGCACTCACTGAGACCTGGCTGCACAGTGGTATTGATGACAATTGTGTTAACATCCCGGGCTTATCACTATTAAGAACTGACCGAGGAAACACCTGCCGTGGTGGTGGGGTTGCGATCTATGTAGACAACAAAATGATTGCGACCAACGTCATGTCGTATCGAGAAGATGATTTATTGGAGTCGCTCACTTTTACAGTGAAATCGGGTGATACGACAATGTCGATTTGCGTTTGCTATCGTACTCCGCGCACTTGCTGCTTGAAACATGACATGATCAGTTATTTTACGAAATTGTCGAAACCGTCCAATTTCATCCTTTTTAGTGACTTTAATATTCCGAACCTAACCGGGAGCTCCCCTTTCGAATGTCCTCGCGGTGTAAGTCAGATGGATGTCGACTTATGGAATTTTCTTGTGGACGATTTAGCTCTTATACCTCAAGTCACTCAGTCAACTAAGTTTATGAGAAATAGCTCCTCGTTATTGGATTTAGTTTTCAGTAAAACATTTCTTGACATACGTGAAGTTCAATATGACCCTCCCATTCGACTCAGTGACCATCTTGTCATTAAGTTTTTTACTGGTTTCTGTGCCGAAGCCCCACCTAATGCAGTTAAGTACCTCAAATGCAAATGGAATAAGGTGGATACGGATGCCCTCCGTAAGCTTACAGTACGATTGGGTCTTCACAACAGTGTTGTCAGTGATATCGATGATTGGAAAACTTTGTCTGTTTCTCTCAACTATCTTACGGATTGCGTAGCCCCATTGAAAACAGTACAATCCTCTTCGAAACTTAAACCTCCGTGATTTGATCATGAGTTACTTGACATTTTAAAGATGCGAAATAAACTATTTAAGTCATCTCTGAAAATTGAGGATCTTCGGTCAGAATACCTTCAATATCGTCGTCGTTTCAGCTCTATAAAGAAAATAAAAAGACAAAGGTATGAAGCTGGAATAATATCATCATATCGAACTTCTTCCAAACCATTCTGGCGGTATGTGAATCAAAATAAAAAATGATTCATTGAATCACAGTGTTAAATCATGGGGGCAGAATTGTACGAGAACCTGAAAATCGTGAGTGTGCTAGCGACAGCGTTTGAACTTGATTGTTCCACGCCATCTAAAGGCTTCCGTATAGCGCGCACTCCTGAGACATTCACGTCGTATATGCCGCTTGTTCACCCGGCTGAGGTTTCGCGGGAACTGCACGGATTGTCACCATATACTTCGGCCGGCCCAGACGGTATACACCCCTTTATCCTCCGGAATCTCCATGATCTATTAGCATCGCCACTATCAGATATGTTTAACATGTCGATACATACTTCGCGCATCCCTGATCACTGGAGACAATCTTACGTCGTCCCCATTCATAAAAAGGGTAGCAGAGACGATCCGTTCAATTATCGTGCAGTATGCCTGACGAGTATTGTATGCAAATGCCTCGAGAGGTTTGTGCATAAATACATTACCACTCCAATGGAAAGAGGTAAGCTACTACACCCATCTCAGCATGGCTTTCGTACCGGCAGGTCCTGCCTTAGCAATCTAATTACGGCACGTGAAAGTTGGACAGACATAGTTGCAAACGGGGATATGGTTGATGTAATTTACATTGACTTTAGTAGGGCGTTTGACCCAGTACCGCACGATCTTTTGCTCTTACTGTTGGCTCAATACGGGATTGATCCTAGTGTAGTTCGTTGGATCGAGTCGTTCCTTAAAGGTCGATCATATCAAGTTAGGTTAGGGAGTAGCCTTTCTCCTCCACGAAATACTTACGCAGGTGTTCCTCACCTGCGTAAGTATTTACGCAGGTGAGGTAATGTACTAGCGTTTGCGGATGACCTGAAGTTATGGAAGTGTGTTCGTTCATATGATAACTGTTTGGAGCTTCAAGATGACCTCGACACTATAAGCATATGGAGCAGGACGACGGGCTTGCTTTTGAATACCTCGAAGTACAGTCATATGCACTTAGGAGTTAAAAAATTTTCTTTTGAGTATAGTTTAGGTGGTGAGCCAATTGAGCAGGTACAGTGCACTAGATACTTAGGGGTACTTGTGCACGAATCGTTAAAGATTCGTCCAAATACAGACAGGATTATTCAGTCGACTAGAAAATTGAGCTATGTGTTTCGTAGGTGTTTTCGTTACCCATCTGTGTTTTGTCTTAAATTGATGTACAACTCAATAATTAGGCCATTCTTTTATACTGTACACCAGCAACATTTCCGTGCACGCGAGGCGAGCTGAATGATTTAGAAAATGTTCTTCGCAGGTTGACGAAGTGCTGTTGTCTTCTGAGTAGTTATTCTTATAGGTATCGATTGCGAGAGATAGACATACAGTCGGTTCGGCCTGCGATAGTGTGTATCGACATCTTATGCTTCAGAGATATGTTACTCGGACGTGATGGGTGGCCGGCAAACTGTTTCCAGCGGAACAAACGTGATACGAATCGGGGCCACTCTTTGACTGTGAAAACGCTGCACCATGGGAAGCTGTCTATAATCAGTCGCCTGTCGCATTGGGCGGTGAGGATGTGGAACTTACTTTCGGAGGATATAGTCGCTATTCAGAGTAGACAGCAGTTCATGCCGAGGATGGAGCAATGGCTGTGCGAGACAAACTCACAGTCTATACCTGATCTTTATCCTTGGGAGGAATGTTGAATTTTTTTTCTTTTCATTTTTTTTCTTTTTTTTCATGTGATCAGACAAAACAGCCCTACGACTACAGTCTTGTAATTGAATAAATAAATAAATAATAAGAACAATTATAATAAACCAAGGCTTTTAAAGGTTGTGCGTAATACAACTGACATCGTTGAGTTAATACGTATTGACTCTTATCGATTTAAGTGAAGTTCCATCCGTATCCTTCTGGACTTAGACTGATAGAACAGAAAACGTCTTGTATCTGCTACACGTGAGCTGGAAGTAAGTCGACGATTGGGTTAAGTTTATTTATTCTCGAATTTTTGGGTAGTCCGACGGAGTTTATCAATACACTAAGATTCCCTAGTGCACATAAAGCAAATCGTAAACTGCTTTTGTCAAATCCTCTGCCGCGTTCACCATCCTACTTTGCAGATTATAGATTCCATATAAATATATGTGGATAATTTTCGTAAGCTAGCATTCTCTGGCAACAATAAAGCCTTACCACATGTAATCGAACATCTTAACACTTTAAATGTAATGTATTCTAATACTCGCAGTATCATGAATGAATTATATGAATCCAATCACCTTTCCGGTGTGAACTTCCTGATATCGTTGCATTTACCGAAACATGGCTTGCGTGTGATATCCTTAACTATTAAATCAGTATTGATGGGTATTTTGTCTATTGTTGTGAACAATCATCCATACATAGAGGTTTATAATATATGTTAAGTCTCATATAAGTTATGATGTCTTACTAGCTGACGATGACACTATCGGTAGCCGCGTTCATAGATAACAATGAATGCTTATAGTCAGTCGTTTAAAATTAAAGTTAAGGTTGGGAAATAATTTTTTTATGTGATGTAAATAATGCCGCTGTGTTTCTGATAAAATCCTCGTGAACCGGAAATGCTTATTTATAGATGGATAATATCAATTGGTAATACACGACTGATGAACGGGCTATGAACTTGTCCGTTATGCTAGCAAGCAGTGAAATATTATTGATTGATTGATGTATAGATGAATATTAATAGCTTCTTTTGAAAAGCCGGTAACGTTCCCTGAACAAATTGTATACCCTAAAACTATATTCGCATATAATTTTCTAAATAAAATTGCTCTCGGATTAATTAATGCAACATTTATTGTAGTAGTGAAATTATCATATGCTTCTGTGTTATTTAAAATTGCTTCAATTAAACTCGACATACACGAGCACTAATTCGACTACGATTGTCCATTTACAATAAAGACACGTGTTTAAATACTGACGGTCTTAGGGACGTGCCGTCACGTATTAATTGAACAAACAATGATGTATTATAGTTTGGTTTTTGGTCTGTAATCACTCGATACAATTTCCTAATTCATCTTCTTTTTCTTCAGCGTTTGTTCCGCTTCGCTATGGAGTCCGTATTTTCTGTCTCCATTTAGTTGTGTTTCTCCATTTGATTTTGGTACATGACGGCATTGATTTTAGACGTAGGACAAATTCAAGTACCTCGGAACTATACTTTCTGCAAGTGGCGACCTGACTCATGAAATCACGGCACGAAGAAACTCAGCGTGGACAAAATGGCGAACGACGACAGACGTTTTATGTGACCTTCGAATTAAAGATTATCTAAAGTCAAGGATCTATCGCTCAATCATACGCCCTGTGGTCATGTACGGAACAGAGCGTTGGCCTATTACCAAGTCAGCGGAACAACACATAGCGGTCATTGAGATTAAAATGCTGCAATGGATAAGCGGAATAACGCGATGTGGACACGTAAGAAATATGGATATCCTCCAAAGATACGGGGTCGCCCCAAGCGTGAGATAAATGGAAGAGGCTAGACTCCGGTGGTACGGCCACGTGTTGCGAAATGAAAATTGCTCCTTTTCAAAGACCGCCTTTAAGTACGAGATCAGAGGCAAACATCCGAGAGATTGACCCAAGCGACGATGGCTAGATGGCCGTCATACAGATCTGATGGCATCTGGACTTTACTCAAACCAGGCTCAAGATAGGGCGAAATGGAGGCTAAATCCCACATAGCCGTCCCCTTGAAGCTTGACAAAAGCTGAAGAATAGGAAGATATTACGAGTAAAACTGGAATCGAATAACATTTTCTAGACAACGCTGTTACAAATTATAAAAGCAATTTATTAATTCTATAAATTTAAATATAAAAAATCAAATTTTTGTATTATTATCGATTATATTCTTATTTGAATATTAGAAACTTTATTGCGTTTACTGAACACTCTGGGAAACTTACTAAAAATTTACAAATCTCGATGAACGCGTTAAATTCAGAGCTTTCGAAATTACGAGATTGCTGTAATAATGCCCTAAAAGATGTACACTCTTTTTTGCCTGCATCTGAGCAACTAACAATTCAGCAGGTATATACTACTTTCGTTGCCTTGTTCGACCGTATTAGTTTCTTAGTTAAAATTAGAATTAAAACGTTTCGAAAAATTTAAATTATTTATTATTGAAAGTCTTAAAACGACCCAATCGTAGATGTATTTTTAAGTTTGTAATTTTTAAGGAAGAAAATTTCGGTTTATATTATTAAGAATATATTATTATATACTAAAATATAATAATATATATTATATATTATTATATTTTTATCGTCTTTAAGAATTGGAAGAAAAATAAAGAATATAATTTAATTTATTTGAATAGTTAAAAATCGAATTAGTTTCGAACATTATAAAAATATACAATTTGATAAATTTCCGCTGAAGTTTTAATCAAGTATAACCAAAAATTTAATTGTTTAATTTTAATAATTATATTAAATAAATAATTAAATTTATTATATTATATAGTCCATATAATTAATAATTAATTAATTTTTATTTATAATTAATTATATTGTCAATTCGATTGACATTTAAATTCGATTGACATTTTATTAGCATATAAACTTTTAAACTTCCATGTCACTGATTACTTTTTTAAAGACGAAGAGCTTGTATAGCTTGAATTTCTGTTCTATTTTTAATATAGATATTTTTTGTCAGAAGAAAATGTGAAACCGATACGTTTTCATAAAATATTTGTTTAGGTTTTCTAGCTTACACTTAGTACATGTATCTTATAGTTGGAGCCGTCTTTTTACATCAATAATATAAAACGTTTTTATTTTTACATTAAAAAAAATAAAAACGGCATTTAATTTACAAAAATTAAAATTGCACTTCATTTACAAAAATTGCATTATTTTGTTAATAAAATTATAATTTTAAGCAAATTCAACAAACATGCTGTTTTCACTTTTTTAATTTTTGAACAAACGCTTTTTCCTTAACAGCAACACCATTTTATTCGATGAGTATTTATGCTTAGGCAAAATACTTTAATATCCAAAATATTATTTTTAAATCTTTGAAATATATCTAAAATAATTTTGTTCTGTTACAGAACAGGCTTCATAAACAGATATCCAACGTTCAAACGGTGTTAGCGTATTTTCACGATGTGCATAATATTTCCAGGGTATGCGTTTCGCACTTTTAATGCAGTATGTCAATTAGAAATGATATTTAGAAATTAAACTCAAATATAGTCAAAGATAACCCAGATATGATGATTACCGTTCTAAAACGAATTGACGAAATTAACGCATTCCTTGAATCTCATGTAAGTAAAACCTAAAATTACAGATTTTAGAATTATAAAATTATAGATCTTTTCGATAAATATTTTAATGAGCATTTGGTAGAAATTTATTTACTTGGTAAATAAATTACCAACACAAATCTGGGTTTCAGCAGTATTAAACAACTTACAATGTTCAATTGTTGGAATAATAAATGTTTTTATAATTATAAAAATTTCAAAGATATTTTATCGATATTTTATTGATAAATTTCTAAAAATTTCGATTAAAATTGTAGGTTTATTAAATTTAATAAATAGCATCGCTTTTGAAGCTCAATTATAAAGCAAAATTGTGCTACAATAGTATAATGCGCAACTATAATAAAGATCTTAATTATATTCATTAATTTACAATTAATCGTGGTTAATTAATAATATATAAGTATTAATTAAAAGTTATTAATTATAATTTTATTATTAATTAATAAATTAATAAATTGATAATTAATTATAATTTAATTAAAATTCGGTTTATAATGTTATCAAAATTAATAAAATGTAATTTGAATAGTGATCACTTTAGTTAAAAATTAAATGTTTATTATTTAAAATAAATATTTATAGTTATTTTATGCCTATATTGGTGAACTAGTAAATTGATTATAAAATTTAACAATTTACTCATAGTAGATTTATGCGTTTTACTCATAAAGCGTAATGCGATCACTTCATTTATTTCTTTTTATCCTTCAAATGATTAACTTTTACATTGCAATTTTATTACAATTTAAAAGCATTTATAAATTTATGCATGAATTGTTTAAAACATTAATTAATAACAATTTTTATTGTGTTTAATTTGCAATATTTTAATATCAATGATTTGATTAACTTCTAATCAAAGCTTGCAATTTATTTTAGACTGTAGAACCGAATTCTAAATAAATATCATTAATAAATTCTAATTTTTTTGATTAATTACGCATAATTATTAATTAATAATTAAATAATTTAATATTAATTACGTTTATAAATAATAATATTAAAAAATAATTTAATAGTTTGGTAATATTATCAGATAAATAATATAAAATATTATAAATCTTTAATTATTAAACACGAACAGGAATTCCTCTCTAAGGTTTACATAGGCTCAAGTGCTGTCGAAGTTGTGTAGTTACAGAGCAACACTGATGATACTACCCTGTAGTGATGCGTAAACTAAGGTCGAATCGCCTTATTGGGCGATAGGCGTCTATGGTAGGCGCATTCCGCGATAAGCTTTCCGAGGAAGGTTGTAAAAAAGCATGGAGGTTCTAAATTCAAAACATCAATTGAAAGACTTTAATTGTTTGTCAAGGATCAAATTTATAATTTATGCTAAATATAAAAATATGAGTTAAAATATACATTAATTTAAATAAATGATCAAAATGTTGGCGTTGAACAATTAATATATGAATTTAATTTATATATTAATTACAATTGTGGTCTTGTATAAATAATTTTCTTAAATAGCATTCACCATTTCGAAAATTGCACGTTACAAACTTGATTTAATTGCTAATAATATCAACGGTACTTAAAATAAAAATAAAAACTGTCAATCATTTTAGAAATTAAAGAAGAAGTGTGTAGCATTTAATTTTTATGCTCAGATATAAGTTTAAAATTTATCCCGCTCAATAATTCCAATATCTATTAAATATACAGGAATTCTAAGCTTGAATTCCTTCTTATCATGAGAATTTTTAATAAAATAATTTATTAAATTTTTAATTTGCTAAATTATTAATTGATTCTTAATAATGATAAATTTAAAAACTCATAATCTTTCAACCTAAATGATATAAACTAAATTTTAATCTTAGAAATTTAATCTTAAAAATTTAATCTTAAAAATTTTATCTTAAAAATTTTATCTTAAAAATTTTATCTTAAAATCTTAAATTTTTAATTTTAAAAATTCCTGTTTGTGTTTAATACTAAAAAAGTAATTTATTAAGTATAATTTATAATTAATTTATAATTTAATAATTTAGTAATAATTTAATATTAATTACGTTTAATATGACATCAAATAATAACAAATAAATAACATCAAATAATATATTTAATAGTTTTATAATTAATTTTTTACGTTTAATAATTATTTTTTCTAATTTATTAATCATTTTGTTTATAATAATTTATTTCTTTTATATATTTAATTAATAATACATTTTTGACAATAATATAAATGTTATAAATTTTATCAAATCATGTTATTTAGATTTTAAAATGTGAAGTTATAGAATATTTTCTGCGCTATTTATTGAAACGGTAGACATATTTGTAAACATATGAGACTAAATTAACATTTTAATCATTGATATGTTGATAGCAAGACTTTAAAGAAGTTGACATATACGAGGAGAACATACAACTCGTCTTAGGAAAGTTGCTTATTTCAATACAGGACTATATTTACGATCTTATTGATTTATCAAGTGAGCACGTAATCGAAAAAGTAAAGTCAAACCGTCATTTCAATTTGTTATTGCTGATTTGATTTGTAGGCTAATAAAGCGCATCCTAACTCAGATGATGCATTTCAACTATTCTATGGAGATTTTTCTATAAACTCAAGTAAGATTAGATTGCTTACCGCTGAGCTTGCATCAAGATCTTGCAATTTACCAGGGTGCTGATTTTGAATATTAAATAGCTTTTAATTTTGTTGTATTAAAGATGTGAGGAGCTTTTAGAAAATTGTCAGACTTACTATTTCCAGAGAAGAAACTCATTAATCATTTCATCAATTGAAGATGAACTAAAAGAGATAAATCAATTACATACCACGGACATGTGCTCTCTTGTAAGTATACATTGCATGATTAATACAACACGGACTTGTCAATCGCCTGCTGTTCGATTTTATCTCCTGTGCCGATTTTATTTGTAAAAATAAACTTTTTCGCAATTAGTTTCATTCGCATTTGTGAATGAAACGAATTTTGATTGGTTTAATGCGGCAAATCGAACATTCGAACATGTTTCCAATGACTAAGATCGATATGTTTTATATGAAAAACATTTGATAATATTTTGTCTTATTATAAATATTAACAATTTAATTTTTTATGATGTGCGAAATTAAATCTATTAACCGATGCTATAATGTAAACCGTTGTATATTTTATTTTCTCAATTTATGGACAGAATGTTAACAAAATTTTGCTCTGAATTTAGAGCATTTGGCAAATTGTTTACATTATTTCGATAATATTTTTTCTTATTATAAATAGTAAATTTTGAATATTAATATATTTTATATAATAATTATATAAATAATATAATAATATTATATTTATAATATTATATTTATTATATTTATAATCATTTATAATAATAAATGTTTATTTAATATTTAATATTAATATAAATAATGATATATTATATTAATATAAATATTATTAAAATGTAAACCGTTACACATTTTTTTTCTTAATTTTTGAACAGAACTGTTTTTATTTGAATAATGATTTGGTAAAATGAAATTTATCTAAAAATAGTTGTTTTATTCGGTATGTGCAACTTATTTATTAAATTTCTTAAATGATTGGTAAATAAAATTTCAATGCTTTATTTTACAGATGAAAGAATCCTGTTCGTTTATGGTTAAACTATGTATCGATGAATCAAAAATTTTCGCGGACTTCTTTCCAGTTGCAGATATCATATTATTACAGTAATTTTGCTGTGCCATTTGATTTAATTGCATTTTATATTTTAGCGATTTTCTGTCCAAATTTTGTAATCAATTTCAGTCAACAATTCGACCTCGTATTATACAAATATTACATGTGGAAACGCTAACTGAACTAATTACTATTTTAAATAGAGACGTTCTATCAGCATAT
Source organism: Pomphorhynchus laevis (assembly GCA_012934845.2). Classification (NCBI taxonomy): domain Eukaryota; kingdom Metazoa; phylum Acanthocephala; class Palaeacanthocephala; order Echinorhynchida; family Pomphorhynchidae; genus Pomphorhynchus; species Pomphorhynchus laevis. Next base: position 11,571 of record WNNJ02001385.1, on the reverse strand, counting down.
TCAGGTTTGTTTGCTCGCATTATTCAAATGTAATATGTTTGCTTTTACATAGACTTTCAAATAATGCTCTTCATTAACGTGTTCATTTATTTACTGCATTAATTTTAACTAAATTTTAATGAACTTTTCGCAACTGCTCATATTTCATTTAATAAAATTCACAGCTTTATTTTATAGTATCAATATTAAATAATAGTTTTAAATTACTTCTTAGTTAAATTATAATAACTTTAAATAAAAATTTTAAAAATGATGATATCATTCCGCGTGAATTTTTAGTAATCATATAAGCCAGACGCGAAAGAACGACCAATGCCGTTTCGTCATCACTATGACTCATCAGTGCCAGTCCCTCCCACTGCTAAATGCAGAGTAGGACTAGCATTTGAGATTAGAAGTAAGCCAATATTAAGATACCTTGCACAGGCATTTGGCAGTGTTTGTGCTAATGATTCAATTTGGTGAAGCTATTGTAGTGCTAATTCGGCACTCTAGATGATGTTACTAGAGATTTTCTAGTACATCATGCACTTGATTCGTTGATTGCCGTCTGCTAGTCCTCCTATGCATCCAGCAGTGGGAGGGAACTGGCACTGATTAGTCATAGTGATGACGAAACGGCATTCGTCATTCTTTCTCGTCAGACTTATATGATTACCATAAAAATTTAATAATAGAACATAAATTATTTGTTTTTGTCGAAAATTATTAAGAAATTTTTTGAATTTTTTAAAATAATTGAAAATATCAATGCTAAATTTACCTTGAAATTTAAATTTTATATTTTTTTTATTAATTTATTAAATTTCGTTGGAAAGATTGACCCATAAATATTAGAATCACTAAATTTGCTATTAATAAAGATATTTTACAGACTGTAGCAATACAAGTGTTTATAGGCTTTTTGACCAGTTATGAAGGTAAAATATTTAAAAGTTATTTTATTAGATAACTAATAAAAAGTTGGTTTTATTTTTGTAAAATTTGCATTTTTAAGAATATCACGACAAGGGATGCTTCGATTTTGACGCTTAATTAAGGCACATAAATATAATGTTAATGGGTCTTAATGAGTCCCATTAATCTTATACTGGAAATGTAAAAATTTTAATCTACTATTTTGTTGATTTACAAACAAAAACATATTTGCCAATAACAAGCGCATTTTAAAACTATATCAATTAAATATCAGGATGATCAGGCTTGAACACTTCAGGAGTCATATTTTCATCCCACTCTTACTTTGTGGCTAAATAAACTTGACTTATCAGTGTGTATTTGCCAGCTTCAAATTCTAGCGACGGGTATGAAAATTACGGCGTGTCGTCGGCTGCTCATATGTGACTTAAAGTGATGATTTATTACTTTAAACGTTTGTTACCGTAAAACTAGTCATACACTAAAAATTTATAAAATCTGATTGCGAATTTTTAATATCGGATATAAAGTTTTACAATAACATTAAGCTATACCATTCAAACTATCCATGATTATTATAAGCTCGTGTCCCTGTGCATATAAGATGACATTAATGTTTCTGCCCTTATTGTGTCCAAGTTATACTTCTATGCATACTTTGTCTTGTGGAAAAGTATATAAGACCTATCGAAAGATAGGTTGAATATCAAATACATGATCTGATATTAAAACAGCAAGTAAATGACTTGATATTAAAGCAGCTAGTAAATGATCTACGAGATACAAACACCTGATGACTCTTGTTTTTAATACACTTTACATAAGTTGTGTTTACTTCATTTGCATCTAATTTTCTTTATGTTCATTTTTGAGTTAATTTTCTTCTATTTTTAAAACAAAGATTAATTATTTAAATTAAAAGTATATTAATATAATTTTTTAAATAAAAAATATAAATTGGTTTAAATAAAATTATAAATTATATTATTATTTTTATCTATTACTAATTCTTAAATAAGATTAAAGTTATAAAAATAAAAAACTTTAAATTTTTTAATATTTGTGTTTTAATATCATATTACTTGATTATGTGTATCTTATCAAGTACACATATTAGTACTTGATCGTACTAAGAAATCGTTAATCTTCCAATATCGTTTATTATATGATTTTATCAAATACGTAACAAATTGAACACTTTACAGCATTAATATCAATTTTTATATTCAAAAAATGATAAATTTATAAGAAATTTAATTTTAATTTTTATTGAATAATTTTTCTTTATTTAAATTAATTGAGAATTAGACTGTTAAAAATTTAATGATAAAGTTGTTTGATATTTTAGCTCAGGCGTTAGGACCTTTTTTTCTTAGCTGTGTACAAGTACAAGAGGATTTGCAGGAGCGTTTGGCCTATAGAGCAACGGTGTATATGAAAGAGGAAATCCGCAATTATCAACCAGTTGACGGTGACTTGTCTTTTCCGGAACGCTTAGTAATGATGAAAGTAAGCATCACAATTGTTGATATTTTAGTTATAAGCTTCTCCGCCTGATCATAATGTGTGATTTGACTATATTTTATTATTTAATTCAGTAGATTTAAATTCAATCCTTATTATTAATGATTCTTCATTTTGGATATATTTTCCTTTTGGATTTATTAGGTACCGATAAAACCTTTTACCGTGAAAGTGCAAAATTCCTTACCAACATTAAGGTTAACACAATTAATTGATTTCCGATTAATTAATTATTTCGTTAATTCTTCTGGAGATGGTACTTGTATTTTTTGTGTAAACATCAGAATAAAAAAATATAGAAATTTCACTTATGAACAATCACGAAAACTCCTATCAGTACGCCCACTTAACTGGTATATATAGGCACCTTAACACCCACGCTTAAAAGCTCGAAAAACAGAACTACCCTTAATCTGAATCATCGGAGGGAATTTAGCATAAGCTCTGTGCATGGCAGTGACTATTACAGTTTAACCATGCATCAGGCACTAAATTCTTTTTAATAGAAATGCTGTTTAACAGGCACACTTAAAAGTGTGCAAATATATAAAATATAATGTATAAATATAAAGTGTATAGCATAAGCACTGTGCATGGCAGTGCGTATTATTAGAGCCTGCCCCCGGATCGCAGAGCGAGACAGCATTATAGTTGTTACTATAATGCGGGGGTAAACGCACATAACTGGGTATTAGAAACCATTTTTAAAAGTTGTTTTGTAGCACTTTAAAGATTAAATAATAAAAATTAAAAAACATTACGGATCAAATAAATTTAACAAATAATGAAATCAAATAAAAGTATTAATATAAGCGTATATACGATTCAAACTTTTAATGTTTCTAAATGTTTTAAAAGCATTGCTTATTTAAAAATAATTCAATATATTTTACTGTGGCATTTTTCTTTAAAATAGTTTGTTAATTCTAGGAAATTTCACTAATGAACAATCACGAAAACGCCAATCAGTACGCCCACTTAACTGGTAAATAATAATATTTTGTGAAACATTAACAATCTAATTTCATATGTAGCACTTTCTGACAATTTGCATGGTATGTGGTACCCAACACTTAGAAGAACATTAGTATGTTTAACAAAGCTCTTCAGAACGTTAGAGAATCGTGTATTCCAGGCAATTTCACAGGAAATGCTTATGAATTGTCTATACTCACTTTCCCACGCATCAAACTTGATTGCGACTAAGAAAAGTCAAATGGACGGGCAGCTGTTCCTTATACAGCACTTGCTTCTTCTGCGTGAACAAATCATGCCTTTCAATGTTGAATTTGCACTCAAAGAATCAGCTTTGGATTTTGATAAGCTTAAAGGTAGTTTTTTAAAATACAAATATAATATCTCGTTTCATAATAAATAGCTAATGAACAATAGTTTATTTTACGCTGATGTTCCTGAGAAATTTAATCTATACGTTTACAGCAAATAAATCTGTTCTTGATTTTCAGCACATCATTTTATAGCCATACCGAGATTAATTGATGGTTCGATGTCCAACTCATTAATGAACCATCTTTCGTCCAGGATCCCTTAAAATAATCACAACGAAAAATATTAGAAACTGATAGTGATTGAATGTATACGAAACCACATTTAGTCAAGAGAGTACTGACTCACGATCTCTAACTTTTTATCGCTGACTAACTGTAAGTAGTCAATGTCTTCTAATAGTGGTCTTCTAATAGTCAATGTCTTCGAGTAGTAAATATCTTCTAATGATGTCTTGTTAAAGGCGCTAACGAAAGCATTTGCTATCAGCTTTTTGTTTAACTTTAATTCGGTTATATAAATCCATATTTTAGTTTGATGTTACTAATGAAAACTACATCAAGTGTTCGGATGTTAAAGCTAATATCTTGCAAATTGAGGCCGCTTGTATATGTTCGGAAGGGAAAATAAATAATTAAATTGTCAATTAGATGATGTAATTACGTTATAATGTAATTACAACTAGTTAATTTAACGTTGTCTTGCGTAATTCCGAATAAAAGACAAAAATCTATACCACTGAGAATTAAAACGTAAAATAAACATGGTTAAATAAATATCAAGTCAAATATTTCATGTCAAATAAAGTCGATTCAAACTCAAAACTTGATTTTTATCAATATTGATATCCAGCTTTAAAATTTATCAAAATTTTAGGGTCATATCCAAGATGCTCAATCATAAACATCTTTGATAATTTAATTTTTACAGTCGACAATTGCCTGCGAAAAACTATGACCTTTATTGATATCTATTGAATAGCGATTGTAAAAAGAATTAAAAGAATTATTTACAGTCGACAATTGCCTGCGAAAAACTATGACCTTTATTGATATCTATTGAATAGCGATTGTAAAAAGAATTAAAAGAATTAGAGAAACTCAAAATTATAGCAGATTAATTCCTATTGATTTGACGAATATGTCGAAGCAAACAATTTTACAAGCATTTAACAAAATGTTTAACAAACATCTTTTGAACATTTAATATTACGAGATAGTTTAATGTTCTGAAATTGTCTTATTTTATTTTGGTATATAATTTTAATTTGTAATCAAAATAATTTTATTAATATTTTTACTTATTTTTTAATTTAATTTTTTATTTAGATGCAATAGCTGATTTTATAAAACATAAAACAGATGTTTTCTCATTGTCAAACAACGCGTTTCTCAAACTACTACTCAACGTAATTCTAATTATTTAAAAACTATGATTTATTAACTACTTGTATTTACAGGGACAACATATCGTGCATGAAAGCTTTATAGATTCCCGTAGAGAAGTTGATCGGCTTATTAAGTTGACCTGTGAGCAATATATTGACTTTTGCTCTAATTCCATTGTCAAAGCATTTGGAAAAGTAGGTTTTGTACAAATTTTGCATTTATCTATTTTTACATAAAATGGTCAGTTGGACGATAGTGAATCAGAAGCGAACGGTTTACCCGACAGCGTAACTCAAGTGGTTTGCGGAATTAAAACATCAATTTCACTATATTTAAATAACAAGGAACTTGAAGAAGCGCTATATCAACCTATTAAGGTATTCATAAAAGAAATTATTATTAAAATTTAGCTTGATTTCATAGTTTTGGATAATAATGCTAACATGAAAAAGGTCTTTTTCATGTTAACAATCTGCTGCTAGCAGAATTTTACTAAATTTAAACAGCTTTTTTTAGCATTTTACAAATTTTATTAAAATCATTTCTTAAAGTTAAATCAGAGAAAAATGCAACTTTTTATTTGGTAATTTTTTACTATAATTGAAAGTTCGTGCAGTACTCGATTTCTTATTGAAATCGATAACGAATTATCGGTTCGATGGTAAAGACTTGTTTGAACCTTTTTTCAAACTGTCCAGAGACTTCTAAGATGAAAAATAATTATTTATGGATTAATAATCCAGAAATAATTTTCTGGATTATAAAGCATTATTAGAACTGGATCAAAGAAAAGAGGAAAATTTTATTTGGTATTTTGCTAAAATTATCTTTTTCTATTTACATTTTTTGAGACTGTTGAATCATTAAAATGTTTAATGCCGCACGTCAACTCTTTGCACATCGTTTATTAAATTATTTTCTTTGCAGCCTCTTAAAAATAGAATTTTAGATTTCGATCTCTTGACTTCGATTTTCTTTAAGATTCTCGATAACTGCATACCACTGGCTCCATATAACTGTTGAATGATTGTAAATAGTTTATATTATTGATAAAGAATTATTAGATCTGGATCATATAAAAAGAGAAATTTTATTTGATGTTTCGCTAACCTCTGTTAGCATCTTCAGAAAATTACTAAATTTTAGTAAAAATTATTGTAATTTTCTGAAGATTCTAACAGAAATTAGCGAAATATCAAATATAATTTTCCTCATTTCTTTGATCCAGATGCAATAATTCTTTATCAATAATGAATCAGTATCAACTGTTGAAATCAATAACATTTATATACATTTTTTAAATCTAAATATAAAATTTCACTTAATATAAAAAATTTCATAAATTTTATAATTTTTTAACAATTTACAAAATAATTAAAATCATTTTTTTTATTTCAGATTGTAGTCTATCATTTAATCTTGTTTAGGTCAGACACGTTATATATCTTTAAATCAATGTATTTAACATACAGATTTTAAAGTTTATCTGTAGATCGATTCAGTTTTTCTATAATAATTTCAATCTATATTTTATTTTTTAACTATTAGATATTTAATGTTGGAATCTTTGGTTATTAGAAAATTAAATAAATCGAAAAACACATTTTCAACAAATTAACATTTCCATTATGCTGTCTATGGACAGGCTACTAAGATTTGACGCTGTAAGAGTTATTTAATGGTCAAGCTTTGAAATAATTCGAACTTGTATACTCAGGCTTTTATCATTCACTGCGTATCATAATCATATAATTAATTCATCAATAATATTTGAATTATGTTCAATATTTTAATTAGGTTCAATTCATCAAAGTCAGTTTAATATTTAAATTAGTTCAATATCTTGATTCGATGATTACCTTTTGCACACAATGTTCAAACATTTAACTATACAGATGGCTTGTATTAAGAATGCAATTTGATAGACAAATATAAATATATTCCTGGCTATTCAGAGGCATTAGCCACCCTTAGAACCACAGTGGGATCTCACTTCATACCGTCTACGGAGGGCGGTCAATCATCAACATCACGCCTGATTGAAAATCTCACCTCGACACAGCTTATACAATCATCTAGCGAAATGGATCGTGCCCGACTACATGCAGTGTCGTGTCCAAAAGCTGGGGCTTGGCTTAGTGCTGTACCAAATGCGGCATCTGGAACGGAATTAACACCCCCACAGTTCTGTATTCTAGTCCGCATGTGGCTTGGGATTCCTTTACATGAAAAGGATTATAGGTGCGGCCGCTGCATGCGCATAGCTGATAAGGAAGGCATACACTCGCTAACATGCCAATACGGGGGTTACCAAGGACTGCGGCATAATGCTATTCGTGACGTGGTATTCGCAGCCGCACAATCAGCCCGGATGGATGTAGCTTTGGAAGTGCCAGGTATTTTCCCGGACCAACGTGAACGGCCGGCAGACATCCTATTTTATGGGGATCCTCCCCATGCAATCGACTTTGCAGTCACTCACCCCCAACAGACGGCATACCGTCGCTCAGCTGCTAACGCACAGCTCGCCGCCGCTACATCGTACGCGGCTAATGTTAAAGACCGGAAGTACAAGAGCAGGGTCGAAGCAGCGGGGTATATATTCTCAGCCGCTGTAGTGGAGTCGTTTGGGGGATGGAATGAAGAGGGAAACAGGGTCATTAAACGGGTTGCAAATAACATGAGCCGGACAAGCGGAGTCAGATACGCCGTGACGATCTCGCATTTATACCAGCGCATCTCTATTGCAATAATGAGAGGCAACGCCAAAGCAATGCTAGCGTCACTTGACCAGATCCCAATATCGACATTTGATGGTGGACACCAGGAAACATGTGAACCCGGGAAACGCCTCTTCGAGCCAGACTCTTGTGCTTCGAGCCGAACTCGTGATGTGATGGGACTACCGGTTTGCAAAGATAACAACAAGAACCATGCCCCAATGAATGAGTACGGACGAAATAATTCCCGTGTCATGCATGAATGAGATAGTGCACCAAATTCCCGATACACTGCCAATAATCCAGGCCAGCCCGATTTCTAACATACAAATAATGCCCCAGCAACCTATCCAAACGATCATGATCATTGAACAGCCGCGTACGACAAATGTGAAGATCGATATCGACAATGTTGAGTATTTTCCTGAGCATGAACGAGAAACAATGGAACCGAAATTTGGTGGAGCATTTGAAAAGTACTCACGATGTGGAACCACAATGTATGCTGCGGAAAGAATTGGTGCGTGCAGTTCGCAATGACACGAAAAGTGCTTTAGATGTAAAACTTGCAATACAACGTTGACTTTGGGTACATATAAAGATCAGGATTGAGAAATATACTGCAAAGGTTGTTTCGCTGATAAAGTTCTTCCATACGACAAAAACCGCAAACAGGCCGAGGAGGAAATGAAGGCCAGCAAGCAGCTGTAATTCAGTAGTTTTTGTATTTGATTTTTTTCATTACATCTCGTTAAAATTTTTAAAAAGTCAACAACTTGTTTTTGAATATCTTGAAATGTAAAAAAAATATAAATGTTTATTAAAAATTCACTAAATACGTAATTTTACTCCATAGCCAAGACCTAACAGATATTTTCTAAAAAAATGGTAAATTGCTTTAAGGATAAAGCATGATTTAAGGATAAAGCATGCTTTAAGGATAAAATTACTTTTTAAGTAAACTATACTATTATATTCGCAAACTATACTTGCATACTCGGGCTTTTTGACCGTCCACAGCGTATCGTAAATTAAATGTAAATTAATATTTTTTAATTTAAATTAAATTAAAAAATTAAATTCGTTTTGAAATTTAATTTAATTTAATTTCGAATTTAATTATTAATTAAATTCGTTTTTGAAATTAGGAACATAAAGTTTCTAATTTTTATATCTTAGCTTAAATACATTTAAATTTTACATCTAAATACGTTTAAATTTTGTTTAAATTTTACATTTTTACAGATGTTTAGTGTGATTCTTTGATTATTTAAGCTTGCGGTGAGTACTTTGGGTGCCATATTTTCATATTGTTCTGAGCTAAAGGGCCGGATTAATTTATAAAATCTAATAATATGGTGATAAATCAAAAACAGCTTCATAAAATATAGAATTAATGAAATATTTATTTTGAACTTGAACATCGAGGTCATCTTACTAAAGGGCAATCTGATCGAGTGACAACTTGGTTGATCTGTATATATCAACTTCAAATTCCAGCGACGAGCCTAATGAAAATGCTCAACTGCGCGTCGTTTGAATTATGTGATTTAATATTGATTTTTGAAATATGGGACTTAAATAAAAAATGAGAAACTCAAAAAATTCAATCGAAGTTTATAACGAAAAAGCTATATGTAGGCTCATATAGAGCCTATATGTAGGCTCCTAAAGAAAATTTTTTTTTAATGAAACAGATATAAAAGGTACAATGTCTGTTTGCCTCATGATTCCAAGATGCGTTGTTAATGCAATCAGTTTATAAAAATTAAGAAAAGCTTTAATGTGTTTCCAAAATCATTATTTTACTTGGTCGGTTAGCATATTTTATATTTTGATTTATCAGCAAATGACGATTAACCAGCTTCAAGAGCGGACAGTCGACTCACCGAATGCCAAATCGTTAATATCGGATTTCGAGCAGATGATTTAATGGATGTTCACATTGAAGAAAGCAAAGCCGATAACCTGATGGTTGATTTTCGATTCTAGTCGCGTTACATCAAAATGATATGGACGATTGCTTTGCTGTAAAATTTTTTATTTCTCTAAGCTAATATTTGATATAACGATGATGTCATTATTTCAAATAATAAAAATGTGAATATAATTATGTCAAGTAGCAAAATAAATGATATGACACTTTCTTTCAATTTTAAACTAGAATCTTAAATCAGCAGTAAAAACAGAGGTATGTACCTGAATGTCCTATTGACCCAATGTGCCGATATCAAGAGTACTAGTGTCATTCAAGAAATAAAATAATGATATCGTCACAGCGAGTATTAAAAATATACGTAATTGCCACAGAGAAGATCGTGAATGATATAGAAGTTAAAAAATTTATCACACCTTTTCAACTATTAACTAAAAGCAGGCAAGTTCTTATTGATTCGCAAATCCTGATCGTAGTTTGCATTTATAATTGTGATCGTATTGAGGTCAATCAACTATAGCGGCATAACTTAGCCTTTACGACAAGTTATTTAGTAGGATACTGTAAACGGTAATTTGCAACGACGAGGAATGTGCTTTGGTCATAAAACTATTTATTTAGACAATAAAACCAATGAAAGCGCAATATTTTATTTAGCCAAATATTTACCAATTGCATATGGAATAAAGAAACTTCAAATCTTATGCGTGGTAGAGGACGAAAAGGTAATGTTAATGTTCATATGTGGAATTTGTGTTTGTTGTAAAAACTTTAAAGACTTTTTAGTAACTTTTGTTATTAACTTGTTTTTATCTTAATCGATACAACAAACTGAATTTATCTTTTTAAAGGACCATTTCTAATTTGTATTTACACAAGTATCTGCGGATACCAGTCGATATTAAATGTCAAATAGTTTGTATTTGACAAGCAAATACGAATACATAATCAGTTACTGAAGAAAAAATAGTGAAAGTCTACTTTTGGATAATTTGCTAATTGATAACTTTTTAAATGTGAGTTCTGCTCTCAACGATTAGTTAAAAATAAAGAGTTAGCTACCAATCGCTCAATCTCCTAATCGGTGCTTGGATGAAAGCTGTTTTATTTAAGAATTTAAACATCCATTAAAAAATTTGAAAGTTATTACTAAGGAAAATCAATTCGCTCTAAATTAGCGCATCACCCGATGCTAGAAGATATTGAGCCAATATGCATATTTATTTTCAATAGTTGATACTGATCAATTATTGATAAAGAATTATTGGAGCTGGATCAAAGGAAAGAAGAAAAATATTATTTGATATTTCGCTAACCTCTGTTAGCATCTTCAGCAAATTACCTTCTTTCTACTCACCTTTTTGAATTTCGCTAACTTCTGTAGAATCATCACAAAATAACATTTTTTCTACTTACCTTTTTGATAATTTCGCTAACCTCTGTTAGAATCATCATAAAATTACCTTCTTTCTACTTACCTTTTTGAGAATGTTGAGTCGTTTAATTTCTAATGCCATACGTCAACTTTGCACATTGTGGTTTAAATAATTTTCTTTGCAGGCTCTTAAAAATAGAATGGCCATTTTAGATCTCGATCTCTTGACTTCGATTTTCTTTAAGCTTCACCTCTGTTAGCATTATCAGTAACTTACCTTATTTGATATTTTAATTAAATAAAATTAAATTAATTTAATAAAATAAAATTAATTATCTTAATTTAATTACAATTCAGATTATATTATTTAATTAAATTTTAGTAATTTTCTAAAGATGCAAACAGAAGTTAGCCAAATATCAA
>WNNJ02001384.1:0-43466 GCA_012934845.2 Pomphorhynchus laevis | reverse complement strand
CCTGTTTTTTTAATATCTTTAAAATCAAGACGTATTGTTTATTATATATTATTAATTATTAATTATAAATATTATTTATTATAAATTAAAAAATTGATATTATTAAGTAATATTTCATCTGTAAAACATAATGTTTTAAAATTCCTGGTTTGACATAAATTTAATCTTTAAAAATTGAAATACAACCAATTTTAACAAATTAAAAAATCAACAATCGTATAATTAAAACAGTTGGTATTGCTGTTAGATTCAATACCTACTACGAAGAACGGTACAATATAGTAACGTATTATTTTACATGTCTACAAATTCAAATAGTATCTTTACAATGAGCAATAACATAGGTGACATACACGATTTAAATTTTATAATAAAAATATATTAATTGATATATGATATGTAATGCTCTTTTTGAAAGCGCATAGATTGCACGTATATTAAAAAATGTTGCTAAATAGTATATTTTAAATATTAACTCATATATGGTGTGTTTAGTTACAAAATGTATCCAATAATATCCTTATTTTGCGTGATATTAACATCACTCATACAATTTTAGATACCAAAGAAATGAAAATGTTAATAATAAACGTAAATCAAACAAAATGAAATTTTCAGATGCACAGGGTATTGAGGAAATTAAGAGAAAACGCGCTAAGCGATCATCCCGGAAACGTTCTTTTTCATCGCTGTTCTTTAAACAGCAATGAAGATTATGATGATACGCTAATAAAGCATCGGCGTGATAATTCTCAAAATTCCGATTTTGGTAAGGCGGGTAAATTTATAGAAGTATGAACATTTCACATAATTAAATATAAGTATTTATACAAATATGCAAGCTAAACTGCTCACCTGTCTAATGACAGTTATTTTAATCTTAATTGATATTGTCATAATTATTTCATTGGAAATTTACCAGTGAAATGAATAGATGCAAAGTCTTATTTTACAATTTATTGTAATTTATTACTCTCCTAACTCTTTTATAAGTTTCATAATTAATACTTTCTTAAACAACTAAATGACTAAAATCCATTTTTTCTATTTTTCATTTTATAATTTTGACCCTACTAATATCAAATTAAAAATGTGTTTTCCACCCAATTACAAGATTTATTAAAATTATCAAATCTTAAATACTGTCTGACTATCTTGCACTTTTGAAACTAGATTGTTCTGTTTGAATGCTTTCAAAAACAACGTCATCAAACTAAATACGAATTTAAAAAGCTGATCACGTTTATTTTAAAGTAAATTAGATTTTTTAAATTTCCTAATGTAGCAAGATAATTTTGCATATCATGTAACTATTTATTTTTTATGAAATAGATTTATTCAAAAATATAAACGTTTACTAAATTTTCATGAACCAACCGTATTTGTCCTTTGACTTTGTTTAACAAAGTCCGAAATTCATTCTGCTTCTTTACGCCACTATAAATTTGACTCGTTTACCTATGATTGTTTTATGAATTTCAATGCTTACATCCTTTTCTAGATTTATTAATGTGCGTTGAAAATCAACCACGACATTTTTCTATTGTTCATTTTGTAATTTTTGACCCAACAAATATCAAATTTAAAAGTTGAGAACATCCAATTTTGAGATCAATTAAAATTATCAAATAATGAATTTCAAAATTTTAAAGCTTTCAAAATTGTGCTTATTTACTGGATGATCACTCGTCTAAGTCATTCATCAAATCATTTATTGACAGACTAAAGATTATACTTGAAATACAGATGAAAGAAATAAGTAAGTTTGAAGTACATGACAAAATATTTCTTCTAATGTGAAACAGGTTTTATGCAACATGTGTATAACTAAAGGATTTAATATTTCATACATAATTTCGCTAGATTTAGGAAATTAAGATATGTTTTGATGGAAATTGTCAAATTTAAGATTTTTAGATTAAAATATGTTAAGCTACTTGGAAACGTTTGTTTGCATTTTCGGTTCTGTAAAACATTTTTATATTTAGAAAACAATGTTCATATTACTGCCACAAGTTGAAATCAATTTCATTCAACGTCCATCCCTTGTGAGAAATATATATAGATAGCGATATTAAGATTTCTGAGAAATTAATATTCTAAATGCAACTGAGAATCAAACTGAAAAACACAAAATAAACACACTTTACACTTAATACCAATAATAGAGTTGTTATTGTTCGTGTTTTAAAGAAATAATATTAAACAAATATCTGTATATTTTTTGTATTTAACAAACAGTGGTCTCTAAGAAACTTTCAAATATTAACAATAAATAAATTTATATCTAACATTATGATTGAAATTTTATTTCAGAATTAATCAAATAAATAATTTTGCGACAAAATTACTAAAATAATATGGACTATAACAATCTTACTTCGATGGTATTGATAAATTAATACTGATGGCACATCTATGAAATTAAAAATGATTCCTCTTTGATTTATATTTACTTGCCTGAAAATAATTTTGTAATATAGTCGACTATAACATAATCATTTCATGTTGATTAGATTGACAAAACGTATTTGAAAGCCAGCGTTGTACATAGTGTTAAAGTTATTTATAAAGAAACAAACATTTTACAAATTGTGTTCATGCATTGAGAATTATAGAAAATGATTAATGATTTAAAAATGACATAATTAAGCTGATATTTAACATAAAACTGCATTTAATTTGTTCCCTTTTGTACTATAAACTATAGTATTTTAACACTTAAATTTAATTTTACTGTTTTAGCAGGACATAAAAATTTATATGGAGATAGCAATTTTAATATTATGTTGAAAAAATTATATGAAGGTTTGTTATACTCAGTTTGATTTTTAATTTGCTTCGAACATTATTTAGCCAAAAAAATCTAAATGCGGCTAACGCACCTTTATTTGAAACAGAAATGATATTTCTCCGCAACAAAGTCAGCGAAATATTCCTGCAAGAAGACAAGTTGCTGGAGTTAAATGCACGATTGAACATATGTGGTGACATTCACGGGCAATATTCCGATCTTTTAGAAATTTTCGATATTTGTGGAAGTGTGCCAAGGCGGCAGTATCTGTTTCTAGGTGATTACGTTGATAGAGGAACACATTCACTAGAAACGATCTGCCTCATGCTAGCACTTAAAATAAAATTTCCGACCAGAATTTATTTGCTCCGTGGTAACCATGAGAGTGAAACAATGAACATGAAATATGGATTTCATGCGGAATGTAAGTACATCATCAAGTTAATTCATTTCATACGTAATGTTTCATAATTAAGCATTCTAAAATATTACTTGCCTATTACAATTTATAAGTTTATTACAAATGCTTAACAAACGAAACTTTAAAATGCTACGAGCAAAACTATATCCAAAACCTTATTACAATTTAAAATAAACAGTAAAATAATAAAATCTCATTTCGCTAAAATGAAAGTATTCTCTTTAATCTTGCAAATCAAATTAAAAAAGAAAATTTGCGCTTACGAATTCGAACACTGCTGTTTATTATTTTTAAATAAAATATTTTAGTTATAAATCACAAATGTTAAGTTTAGGAAGAATACGTACAAGCGAATTTTCATGGTTTTATTACTATTCACTTAAACAGAATAATTAAAAATGGTTTTAATGTTACAAAATAAAATGTTTGTTTCAGTTCTGGCATACGCAGAAGAACAGGTTAAATTTCTGCCGCTATTCTGCTGCTACAAAAATGAGTTATTCTTAAAATTCAAAGAAGCAAATTATTCGAGAATGCTAAATTGTAGAACAGTCAAATACGTACGGATATAAAAATTATCATTCACTAGTAAAATAATATTTTGATTAATAATTCAAAGTAGTAACCGATTTTAATGTAAAACAACAAAATTTTAGGTACAAGAAGAATGCGTACTCGCGCATTTTGGCGATTTATAAAATGTTTCGACACCATGCCGATTGCTGCCGTGATAGATAAATCTATATTCTGTGTGCATCGAGGTTAGTAGTAATCTATAGAACGTTGATGAATAAAAGAACCGATTTAGGTTTGTCTCCCTCACTTACGAAAATTCAAGAAATCAAATCTATTCAAAGACCAATAAATATCGAAGATTCTAATATAATTACGGATTTATTATGGTCTGACCTTCTGAATGCAAACAAGGATACTTTAAAAGTAAAAGAGGCAAAGGAGCTTCGTTTGGCAGCAACAAAATAACACATTTTTTGAGATTAACAATCTTCAACACATTAAGTTATTCTTTAAATTCTAAGAATCAAATTTATTCGAGAATAAAATTAAAATTAATAAAATAATAACATTTTTCGATTATGACATTCGTAAAATGAATTGTTAAACCATTGGCTTTGTCTAAAGCGCCGAAATATTTACAACTACATTTTACCTACAAGCTGTAATGTTCATGAAGCAAATACTTTTGCGATGTATATGATATGGAGATAGTTGAAGTGCATAGCTTTTGACACAATCCGACTTACTCGATATTTTTAATTAACTATACTGTTAATTTCCGATATTTCCAGTATTTTTCAATGTTAGGAACAAATAACGAAAACATAATAGAATATACTTCTAAGATAAAGGTAATTATAATAACTACGTGTTAAAGCAGTTTTAAAGAAAAGTTACAAACCTCGTGGGCTCCAACAATGTGTTTAAGATTGTTAATCTCTAAAAATGTGTTTATTACGTTACCGCCAAACGTAACTCCTTTGCCTCTTTTACTTTTGCAGTATCCTTGCTTGTATTCAGATGGGTCAGACCATAATAAATCCGTAATAATATTTGAATCTTTGATATTTATTGGTCTTTGAATAGATTGTATTTCTTGAATTTTCGTAAGTGAGGGAGACAAACCTAAATCGGTTCTTTTATTCATCAACGTTCTATAGATTACTACTAACCTCGATGCACACAGAATATAGATTTATCTATCACGGCAGCAATCGGCATGGTGTCGAAACATTTTATAAATCGCCAAAATGCGCGAGTACGCATTCTTCTTGTACCTAACATTTTGTTGTTTTGCATTAAAATCGGTTACTATTTTGAATTATTAATCAAAATATTATTTTACTAGTGAATGATAATTTTTATATCTGTACGTATTTGACTATTCTACAATTTAGCATTCTCGAATAATTTGCTTCTTTGAATTTTAAGAATAACTCATTTTTGTAGCCGCAGAATAGCGGCAGAAATTTAACCTGTTCTTCTGCGTATGCCAGAACTGAAACAAACATTTTATTTTGTAACATTAAAACCATTTTTATTATTCTGTTTAAGTGAATAATAAAACCATGAAAATTCGCTTGTACGTATTCTTCCTAAACTTAACATTTGTGATTTATAACTAAAATATTTTATTTAAAAATAAAAAACAGCAGTGTTCGAATTCGTAAGCGCAAATTTTCTTTTTTAATTTGTTTGCAAGATTAAAGTGAGTACTTTCATTTTAGCGAAATGAGATTTTATTATTTTACTGTTTATTTAAAATTGTAATAAGGTTTTGGATATAGTTTTGCTCGTAGCATTTTAAAGTTTCGTTTGTTAAGCATTTGTAATAAACTTATAAATTGTAATAGGCAAGTAATATTTTAGAATGCTTAATTATGAAACATTACGTATTTAATGGATTAACTTAATGATGTACTTACATTCCGCATAAAATCCATATTTCATGTTCATTGATTCACACTCATGGTTACCACGGAGCAAATAAATTCTGTTCGGAAATTTTATTTTAAGTGCTAGCATGAGGCAGATCGTTTCTAGTTAATGTGTTCCTCTATCAACGTAATCACCTAGAAACAGATACTGCCGCCTTGGCACACTTCCACAAATATCGAAAATTTCTAACAGATCGGAATATTGCCCGTGAATGTCCCCGCATATGTTCAATGGTTCCTTTAACTCCAGCAACGTGTCTTCCTGCAGGAATATTTCAATGATTTTGCTGCAGAGAAATATCATTTCTCTGTCAAACAAAGACAGAGAAGACAGGTGCGTTGGCAGCTGTCAACAAACAAAGACAGGTGCGTTGGCAGCATTCAGATTATTTTTCGCTGAATAGATAATGTTCGAAGCAAATTAAAACCACAGAGTATAAAAAACCTTCATTTATTTTGTCCAATATAATATTAATATCGCAATCTCTATGTAGATTATTTTGTCCCGCTTAAACAGTAAAATAAAATTTAAATGTTAAAATACTACAGTTCATATTTAAAGAGAACAAATTAAATGTTTCAAATTTAACTACAATTTATTTGGTTGAACAAGTAATTCATTTATTCAGATATTGATAAATACAACGTTTATTATTCGTATCAAGTGTAAAGTGTGTTTATTTTGTGTTTTTTAGTTTGGATCTAATTTGCTTTTAAAATATTAATTTTTCTTATATTTTAATATCGCTATCTATATATAAATCTCACCAGGGATGGACGTTGAATGGAATTGATTTCGACTAAACAAACATTTTATTTTGTAACATTAACACATTTCTATTATTCAGTTTAAGTGAATAATAATCAAACCCTAAAAATTCGCTTGTACGTATTCTTCCTAGACTTAACATGTGTGATTTATAACTAAAATATTTTATTTAAAAATAATAAACAGCAGTGTTCGAATTCGTAAGCGCAAACTGTTTCACATTAAAAGAAATATTATTGTATTATTGCCCTGTAGCTCAAGCTTCTTGATTTCTATCAGCTGGATTTTAAAAACAATATTAAGTCTGACAAGAAATGCTTTGCTAAATGACATAGTGGGTTTGCAATCAAGGAAATAAGCTCAAATTTTATAAGATTTGAATTTTTGAGTTTATATTTCATAAAACAAAATCAATCTATAGTTTCGCAACGTGCAAAATTGTCTTACTGCAATAGGAAATTTGGCAATTATACTCATCAGCTTGATGGCGTTGTTGTTCTTGAAAGCATTCGAACAGAACAATCTAGTTTCAAAGGGCAAAATAGTCAGACAGTATTTAACATTTATAATTTTATTTATCTTGATAAATAAAAGTGCTTAATAATAAAGTGCTTTATTAGCGTATAATCATAATCTTCATCACTGTCTAAAGAACGTTTCCGGGATGATCGCTTAGCACGTTTTCAATGAATTTCCTCAATACGTCGTGCATCTGAAAATTTTCTTTTGCTTGATTTACGTTTATTATTAACATTTTCATTTCTTTGGTATTTAAAATGTACGATTGATGCTAACATCACGCTTAATGAGGATAGAAGTGGATACATCATTTGATTATGGAAAATATGATGATGTATTTTTTATATATGATACATTTTAAAACATCATTTTAAAATATGATGATGCTAATGCGCCATGAATATCATGCTTGTGTTCTAAAAATATGATGAAATGGCCTGTCCTTGATTATTTTTCCTAAAGCATGCGATACTTATGATTCCATTCACGGGTACGTCAGAGTTTGAGCGATACGAACCTCAGTAATTTTAGATTGTAAATTGAATAACAAAGATCAATAAATATATAAATTTTTGATGAGTATATTAATATAAATAAATATATTTCAACGATAAAAATAATAACCAAAAAATTAAAAGAAAATTTCAAGTTAATTTTTATTTTTAAAGATTAATAAATGTAAGAAATGTTTAACAAAAACTGTGGTCGTGCCTTAAATATGAACGTATCGAGTAAAGAATAAGCGATGTTAGGACAGCAACAAACTATCTAGAGCTTGTTTCGGTAATTTTCAAATTTTGGTAGTAAATTATAAAATAAATTTATTTTAAAATATATATTGTACGAGACCATTTTTATACTTAATAAAAATTAGGTATAAATCGAAAAGTAATAGTGAATGGTAGATAATAACAACTAAATGGCAGTAATTTAACTAAAAGAATTAAACGTTTAAACTTTATATCTACATTTTTTCTACATTTTGAATTACAAAATGTAGATATTTTATAAATTGGAAAATACGTAATTCGTATAAAAAAGTACGAATTAAAAATTTAAAAATTTATATTGGAACCATTTAATGTTTACTATAAATTCAAATATTGTTATATTTCAGTATATTCGCACTCTTGTCTATTAATAATTAAATAAATTCCTTTATATATTCATTATTCATTTTAAAAGTTACAAAATCATAGAGGATTAAATTGCCTAACAAATATATAATTTATTAAAGATTACTTCATTATAAAACTTTTATTTTCTTCACTAGACGATGATAACAATGAATAACAAGAAAATAATTGAATTCACTCGTTATTATAATGTGTATTTGAAATTAATAAATCGTTTTATTCTAATTTTGTAATTTCTAACGAAATAGACATTAAAATTAATATTAAAATATATTATAATATTTAATTTGTACAATTTGAAAATGCATTCGATCTCATTGACAATATCATTTTTATATAATATTTAAAATAAATAATAAATAACAAATATTAAACCCATAATATTCTTCCATTTTGATTATACAATTTTATTGGAATAAAAAAGAAAATGCCTTTACTTTATTTGAAAAAATTAAATATTTCGATAACTCCTGCTATCATAATAAGGATAACAATAAAATATTACAAATTTTCGATTTTTAACAATTATGTAAAAGTACATGCATTGATGTACCCTCGCATTTTTACTTAAAAAGTAAAAGAAAATTCCGGAAAAACAAAACATGCATACACCAAAAAATTAAAAAGCACATTTAAAAACGATTTTGAAAAATAAATAAGGGTTTTATTAAAAAATACAACCGATCAAAAAGATAAATAACATAATTAACAAACTAGTAAGTACGATCAATTCTTCTCACTATTGCAATTTGCACTGGTTTTCTTATTCCCACTTTTACGGCCTCGAATCCAGAGGGATCTGAGCCCCCCCCAACCGATCCAACAGGCCGCCTTTTGACAGAACCACCCTGGGTCTCTCACCCTCTGAAGAATCCAATCAGCGCGGACCTTGCTGGTTAAACGAGAGACGAGGAGCTTAAGAAACCTTAGCCTTTACTCTGGGGGACGTTCTCTCGAAAAGAAGACTAATCCGGAGATTGCTTAGGTACACCAAAGGCGCACATGAGTTTTCTCTTCCAATGACAGATGCTTAGCCCGTTTCAGGGCCCACCTAGCTTTCTTCAGGATACGTTTGAGTATATCCAGGTCAGATTTCGCTGACCAGGTCACCATAACAGTTAACCCAGGTATTTTACTCGACTTGTAAAGGTGGGAAGTGGTTCAGAGGCAAATATGGAGGAGAGTACAGAGAGTGCAGGTCTCTTAAGTTTTTGCTTTGTTGCAGGGGAGCCATTATAGATTACCAACTGCGATTTCGCGGAGTTTAAAATAAGATTGGATATGGGTAACTGGTCTTTTAATCTTAACAAAACGGCTGATGTCAGAGACAACGTCTTTACACCTGTGTCCAGTGAACAGGGCTGTGGTGTCATCAGCGTACACCACTAGACGTTGTTCACGTTTAAATATTTTAAAGAGGTTAATGGAAGCAGCAAGATATAAGATGGGAGAAAGTGGGATCTTTGAGGTACACCCGTAATGATAGCTATGAGCTTCTACAACCAGATTTAAGCTTGTCCTGTATTAGTGATATACTAAAAAATAAAGAATTCTGTTTTTTCAACGAAAATGGACAATACTGCTATGGAAATAAGCATTCTTCAAGGAAAAAAAGAAGATTTTCAAGGTTTTTCTTCGTCAATTCAAGACAACAATGTTAGTGGCTCTACTTATATTGCTGAGAATTTTGTGGAATTACTTCCTCCGATCCCCAAGATTCTAAATTTGGGGATAATCATTTTAAAAAAGCTTTTAGAAAGACATGTCCTATACAACAAATTTCTAAAAGTGTTTGCACATAGTATGAAAAACCGTGTAGTCTACAACTCAGTTAGATATTTTGACACCAGCATAAAAATTTCCTTTGCTACCCAGGATCTCCTGGAGAGCTTTAAGAGGTACTTCGTCGCTAACTGCTGCGACATTGCTGAATTTGAGAGGAAACCTATCATGGCCTCCCAAAAAATAGGTTATCTTCCTACACAGATGGAGGAAGAAGACATACATCTTATTAGTAAGACTTACAAGATAAAAACGTACGTCCCCTGTTGGGAGGAACGGTCTACCAATTAATGTTGGATTCTGCTCCGCCGTCATAGGGCAGGCTAAACTCTTAGAAAAATCGCACTGCAACTCCTTTATGGGTTTTAACCTCAAATTTAGAGTGGTTGGTAAGGAAGAATACACTTACCCGCACTGTAGCAGGTGTCACAAATGGGGGCACTGGACCACCAGCTGCAGTGCGGTCCAGCGCTGTGGGAAATGTGGTAATAAAGATTGCCCCTCCGCCGAGTCCACGATTCCATGCACAAATAATCTGGCCTGCTCCAACTGCGGAGGAGCGCATCCCGCTTGGAGTAGGAAATGCGAGTATTTCAAGAAATATCAGTTTCTATTCATCAAACCCTCAAGGCCATCTAAACCGGCACCTGATTCTTTTTCTCAGGCAGCAACCAGGATGTCCGACAGCGAGCAGTTGTCAATTATGGATCAGCGTTTGGTTTTTTTAAAGAGATGTCCAAGCGTTGATAGCGGCCTCTATTTAAATCTATTTGTGAATCCAAAACTTCCTGTTTCTTCACTCAAGACCTCGAACAAAAGGAGGGCCTCTGCTCTCGCCGTCCCCCAATCAAGATTATAAAGTTGATCATGCAGAAACAATGGGGAAATGATTATACTGCCCAGGGGCAAGTGCCAACACTAGATAAGGCTAGCGGTAGAAAGGGAAACCTTCCTACACCTATCTCTGTCTAGGCTGGCAATCCCCCATCCAACTAATCCATCACAATGCAGAGTACTCGTGAGCCTTTTTCACTGAATATTTTTCAGTAGAATTCGGGAGGTGCTTCTGCCCTTAGACTTCTATCTGGTAGAGATGCAGATGTTACAGTCCTTCAGGAGACGCGGTCTATCCGTATCCCCCAGGACATTACTCGATTTATTCCAAAGCATATATGTTCCCACTATACTCCGTACATAACCCCACCTCACTCCTCTTCATCTCAAGGACTCTTGACCTTAGTTAAGTGCTCCTTAAGGTCCTCCCTCTTGCTAAACTACTCATGTCCAGCTCTGACTTGCTTGGTAGTTTCACTTAGTAAGAACGGTAAACGCTTTAGTCTAGCCAATGTCTATATTCGTCCAGGAGAGATACACAAGAACCGTAACATTATGGATGGTGTTATTGACAGCGGTTACGACATGATACTTATGATTTTAACGACAGAACAGGTCGTTGAATAATGCAGCAATTCGCAGTGCTAGGAACTGTTATCTTATTGACAAACCCCCTTCCCCGACCTTTCATTGCACATCAACAAATTCTATACTCGACATTTTACTGCTTCACTCGAGATAGCTGTTAAGACCCCTCTGCACAAAGCAGTCGCGCCTGCAATTGTCCACCTCTCATGACCTAATTCGTTGGAGAATTGAGGAAGATATGTTGCTTCGTAGAAGGTTTCACTTTGATCCAATCAGAGTGGCCTTCTTTAAAGCGACTATCCAACGCTTTCTTATAATAGGAAATTAGAGCCTGACCGAATTTAATACCTACCTCTTTTCGCAAGCTACCGCAATTTTATCGACTACCTATAAAGGTCGTGTATACAATCCCACTCCGACGAAACTCAAAGTCCTAGCGAAACTGCTTAACATCCCTAACTCCCTGTTTCCGCCAGGCAGGCTCTCTCGAATGAATACTGGAGCACTAGATATTGGTTCCAGCTGAGTAGGCATAGGACGAGTATTGCTCGTCTTAATCCTTCTCAGTCTTCCTTTTGGAAGATTTTCAAGAAGGAGAAGTTTGTTTGCTTGAAAGATAGAGCATCGGGTTGGATAGGGAATGTAGGCCTTGATAAAGTTTTAGATTAGTCACTAGCCCTACACAACTATGGAGTCACTCAATCACCTCAACCAATCCCGCCTTGGTGTAACTTTAGGAATATGGATATATCTGTTACGGATATCCTTAACTCCTGAGGTCCACTCCCGGGCACCTCCAAATCCGTCGCTCTCCTTTCTTTTCGGGTCTGTCAGCTTTTGACAGCTGCTCAGAGAAGAGAGGTGGCCGTCACAATGCTTTAAGCCTTCCCATCCTATGTAGCTGGCATCAATATTAGTAAGCGTGTTTTTATTCCTAAGAAAAAATACTGATCATGCCCTAAAGATCTGCGACTCATTTCGATTCAAAATGTCTTCGTGTCGATTTACAAAAAAGCGCTTGCGCGTAAAATCCGCGACTACCTGAGTAGGCGTAATTTGATCCCTCCTGGTTTTCATGGGTTCGTTAAAGGTCGCTCGGTCCATTCAGCAGTAGGTGAAGTGGAACAGTTTTGTCGGGAGAATAGCTATCGTTTAGTTGTGGCTGTTTTCCTCGACTTTTCTGCTGCGTTTGACTGTATCTCCATTTCCTTTGTTATCTCTTCTCTCAGGTCCCTAGGGTTGCCTGCGCTAATTGTGAACAGGGTGGCGATTCTGCTGTACACCAAGCGATTTTACTATGAAGACGACCCAGATGCGCGTCAGTTCTACCCTATTACGGGTGTACCTCAAGGATCCCCACTCTCCCATCTTATATCTTGCTGCTTCCATTAACCTCTTTAAAATGTTTAAACGTGAACAACGTCTAGTAATGTACGCTGATGACACCACAGCCCTGTTCACTGTACACAGGTGTAAAGACGTCGTCTCTGACATCAGCTGTTTCTTTTTAAGATTAAAAGACCAGTTACCAATATCCAAACTTATTTTAAACTTCGCGAAATCGCAGTTAGTAATCTTTAATGGCTCCACTGCAACAAAGAAACAACTTAAGAGACCTACACTCTCTGCCCTCTCTTCCATTTTGATTAATCAACCACACCCTGTCTTCACCAGTCGAGTAAAATACCTGGGGTTCACCGTTACGGTGAACTTGTCAGCGAAAACTGGCCTGGATAGACTTAAACGTA
This sequence comes from Pomphorhynchus laevis, assembly GCA_012934845.2. Lineage (NCBI taxonomy): Eukaryota > Metazoa > Acanthocephala > Palaeacanthocephala > Echinorhynchida > Pomphorhynchidae > Pomphorhynchus > Pomphorhynchus laevis. Next base: position 30,422 of record WNNJ02001384.1, on the reverse strand, counting down.
TCCTGAAGAAAGCTAGATGGGCTCTGAAACGGGCCCAGCATCTGTCATTGAATGAAAAAAGCCAAGTGCGCCTTTGGGGCACCTGGCCTATTTCCGGATTAGTCTTCTTTTCGAGAGGACGTCCCCCAGAGTAAATGCTAAGGTTCCTTAAGCTCCTCGTCTCTCGTTTACCCTGCATAGTCCGTGCCGACTGGACTCTACTGGTGTGAAAGACCCCGGGTGGTTTAGTCGGAAGTAGGCGTGTTGGATCGGTTGGGGGGGGGCTCAGATCCCCGTGGATTTGAGGCCGTAAGTGCAGGGAAGACAAAGAAGAAGATGTAAAGAAAATATTGTCTAAACTCGCATTGTGTCTTATACTATTTTATTTTATTTTATTGATGTTTTTCTGTGTTAGTTAACAAAGTCTTTATTTATTTATGAAATATGAATGACGTCGATAACAGAAATGTCATCAAAATTGTGCAACCACGGAAAATTAAATTTGCTGTCTGAGCCATCAAAGACTTCCAGTTCCTGTACGATTTCTCTAACAGAAAAAAACGTAAGTTCCGCCTGTTCTTCGAATTAATCAACGACGTCTAAGGTCAGTAACGATTTATGTTTATTAAGTGATGGGGAGGTACTCCCCCCAATTCCGAAAATGAAAAATCTAGTAATAATAAAACTATTAAAACCTCTGGAAAAGGAGAAACTATTCAACGTTTTTCTCCATGGATTTGTAAATGGTTATAAAAATCGTATATTATTTCACTAAGTAAAAAATCTTTGATGGTGAAATTATGATCTCATTTGTCTCAGCTGACATTATGACTTCATATACTTATTACTTCAATAAAAATCACATTGATCAAGCAGAGTTAATCTGCAAGCCTATTATTGCTTCATTAAAAATACAAAACATGCCCTGCTCTTTAGAGGAGGAAGACAGAAAAGTCCTGATGGACTATTTCCTATGCGCTTCGATTATATTCATCTTGACTTATTGAAATCATTACAAACGATATCAAAAAGTAATTACACAATGATGCCTATCATTTGATCTGAATTATTTACCGAAAGTAGTCAGATTGACTATCCGAATATACTCTACATTAATTGCTTGATGATTTAGAGTATCTAAAAAGTGAGATACTCCTTTATTCTGCTTGCTGCAAATCGGCGACAATCAATCTTCGCGTAAATGATAATTCAATCCATACCGTTAATTCAGATTGCGTCATTCCAGATTTCATCGGCAGTATCGAAACGATTAAATCATAATAACAATTATCAATCTGAATGTGTTGATATTCTCGTCAGATTGTTTATCAAAAATCGAAAGTAAATATCGCAATGGAAATCATTTTATTTTAAAAGTTAAATTAGATTAAATTGCCGAATCCACACCGGTCAAAATCGCAACGGAAAAAATCAGATCAAACACCGGTACTTTGTGAATCACTAGAAAATTAAGTTTTAAGATAGATGTTTCTTCGAAGTTCAGATATCAGTATTTGCCTAATTTATACAAAGCATTTTACTTATTTATTGTTTTTAATTATAACAGTTCTAAAATTCACGCATTCTCAAAGTTATGAGATTGTTTATACTGTGATATCGATTTGTCGGTTTATTTTAAAATACAAATTTTCAAATTATAGAAAATTTATGATTTTTCTAGTTGTGTTTTAACACAATCAATTTTTGGTATCGTTTTGAAATTTTAAAATTATGCCTTTTAAAAATAAGTATAAAATATAAAAACAATTTTGAATAATTTAGAAATATATATTTTTATATTATGATTTAAAATCTTAACAATATTTTATAAAATTTTATTTAAAAAATTCATGAGAAATTAATTTTCCCGCCAAATTTACGAAAGATTGTTTACCCTACATTGATTTATTTAATATTAAAAGTTCAAAAGTGTAAGTACAACTTATATCCAACCTTAGCTAAGTAATTAACGACTAATCTAAACGGCAGTTCTGTTGAATATCTGTGCAATATATATTTATGTATAATATATAAGAAATATAATATATATAGTACTTTTCATTTCTGTTCTATAACCGTTATCTTAATAAAAGATCCAAATATTGTTTAGTATCTAAATAGAGTAAACTAAACTTACCCATTTGATAAAACGTTGTTTCACTAAAATACCACTAGATTTCTTACAAAATATCTTTACAATGCGAACTAAATTTTTTAGATGCGTGCCTTCGATTTGCAATTCAAATCAAGATATCGTAAATATAAACTAAACACATTTAAGTCTATATATTTTAAAATATAGTTAAAAATTATTTAGAATATTTGTTCTCTTTTTTAATTTTGTTTAAACACAATCAATTTTTTGTAATGTAATTTTTAAATGTCGCCGTATAAAAATATAACAAATTGAAAAATAATTTTGAATAATTTAGGAAATATATTTATATTGTGCATTTGTTTTAAATGTTAACAATATTTTTTAAAAATTTATTAAACAAAATATATTTGATAGTTTTTTTCCAAACAAATTCATTAAAGATTGTTTGCACTAATTTAATTAAGTCGATATTTAAAGTTTAAAAGTGTAAGTACAGCTTATTTTAAACATTTATTTTAAGAAGTAATAGTTGACTACTCTAAAGTGCAGTTTTTTACAAATTCTATATAATTTCAATGTATGTTTTGTACTTTGCATTTCTGTTTTAAATACGGGATCTTAATCAAACATTAAAATATTTTTTACTATCGATATATAGTAAACTAAGAAATCTAACATATTAGATATATTTTACAAAAGTGACATGAATGATAATATCTAAATATCAATATAAATATAATAATATAAATAATATAATATATAATAATATATAAATCAATATATGATATGTAATGCGATTTTAGCAAGCGCGTAAATTGGCTGTATACCAAAAAATGTTACTACATAGTATATTTTAAATATTAACTCATATATGATGTGTTTAGTTACAAAATGTATCCAATAATATCCTTATTTTGCGTGATGTTAGCATCACTTATACATTTTAAATACCAAAGAAATGAAAATGTTAATAATAAATGTAAACCAAGCAAAAGAAAATTTTCAGATGCAGGACGTATTGAGGAAATTCATAGAAAACGTGCTAAGCGATCATCCCGGAAACGTTCTTTAGACAGCGATGAAGATTATGATGAAACGCTAATAAAGCACCGGCGTGATAATTCTGAAAATGACGATTTTGGTAAGGCGGGTAAATTTATAGAAGTATGAACATTTTAAATAATTAAATTTTTTGTTACTGTTTATTCCAAAAAGATACATTACATTAAACACAAACTGTTTAGTGTTTAAACAAATATGCAAATTTTATTGCTTATCCGTCAAATGACATTTATTTTAAACTTTATGATATTGTCATAATAATTTCATTGGAAATTTACCAGTGAAATATAGAGATGCAAATCCTTATTTTACAATTTGTTGTAATTTATTATTCTCTCAACTTATTTATAAGTTAAATAATTTATAATAAAACAAGAAAATGATAAAAAATTATTCTTATCTTGTTTTATTTTTCATTTTATTAATTTTTAAATTGTATGACATTTTATGATATTTTATACTTATATCAAATTTAAAAAGTTGCTTCTGACCAATCTCAAGATAAATAAAATTATAAATGTTAAATACTGTCTGACTATTTTGCAATTTGAAACTAGATTGTTCTGTTCGAATTCTTTCAAGAACAACAACGCCATCAAACTGATGACGAATTTATAAAGCTGCTTATTTTTCTTTGAAATTAAAGTAGAATTGCCAAATTTCCTATTGCAGTAAGACAATTTTGCACATTGCGAAACTATAGATTGATTTTGTTTTATGAAATATAAATTCGAAAATTCAAATCTTATAAAATTTGAGCTTATTTCCATGATGGTAAACTTTCTAAGTGATTCCGCGAAGCATTTCTTGTCAGACTTAATATTGTTTTTAAAATACAGCTGAAAGAAATCAAGAAGTTTGAACTACAGGACAATAATATTTCTTTAAGTGTTAAGCAGTTTTTATTCTTCATGCGTATACGTAAAGGATTTTATACTTCATACATAATTTCGCGAGATTTAGGAAATTAAGATATGTTTTGATGGAAATTGCTAAATTGAAGATTTTTAGAGTAAAATAAGTTTAGCTACTTGGAAAAGATAATTTGCATTTTCGTTTTTGAAAAGCCTTTTAATGTTTAGAAAACAATGATCATATTAATGCCACAAGTCAAAATCAATTTCATTCAACGTCAAGCCCTGGTGAGATTTATATATAGATAGCGATATTAAGATATAAAAAAAATAATATTTTAAAAGCAAATGAGATTTAAACCGAGAAACACAAAATAAACTCAATTTACACTTGATACAAATAATAAACGTTGTATTTATCAATATCTGAATAAATGATTAACTTGTGCAACTAATAATTGCAAATTTGTAGATAACAAACGTTCTTTAATACATTAACAATGCCAAGCTTAAAATAATGCAAATGTAAATATTAATAGGTAAATATTTAAATTTATTACCAATTAATTAAATTTGCTAAATATCGTATTAGGTGAATACAAACTTTCAATTCATCAATGTGATATTAGATTTCTATACAGAATTGCGAGAACAAGCAGCGCGTTATAAACAAATAAAATAAAACAGATATCTGGATATTTTTTGTTTTTACTCAAAGTGGTCTCTAAAAAAGTTTCAAATATTGACAAGAAATAAATTTATATCCAACATTACGAATGAGATTTTATTTCACAATTAATTAAATAAATAATTTTACGACAAAATTACTAAAATAATATCGACTTTAATAATCTTCGATGGTAAATAAAAAATTAATACCGATGGCATTATATGAAATTTAAAATGATTCCTCTTTGATTTATATTTACTTGCCTGAAAATAATTTTGTAAATTAGTCGACTATAACAGAATCATTTCATGTTGATTAGATTGACAAAACAAATTTGTCAGCAAACTTTGTACTGAGTGTTGAAGTTATAAAGAAACAAACATTTTACAAATTGTGTTCATGCATTGAGAATTATAGAAAATGATTAAACATTTAAAAATGACATAATTAAGTTGATATTTAACATAAAGCTGCGTTTAATTTGTGATTATTAATTATAAATTGTTTTATTTAACATTTGAATTTAATTTTACTGTTTTGGCAGGACATAATAATTTATATGGAGATTGCGATATTAATATCATACTGAGCAAATTATATGAAGGTTTATTATGCTCAGTGTGATTTTAATTTGCTTCGAACATTTTTTATTTAGCGAAAAATAATCTGAATGCTGCAATCGCACCTTTATTTGAAAGAGAAATGATATTTCTCTGCAGCAAAGCCAGCGAAATATTTTTACACGAAGACACGTTGCTGGAGTTAAAAGCACCATTGAACATATGTGGAGACATACACGGGCAATATTCGGATCTTTTAGAAATTTTCGATATCTGTGGAAGTGTGCCAAGGCGGCAGTATCTGTTTCTAGGTGATTACGTTGATAGAGGAACAAATTCACTAGAAACAATCTGCCTTTTGCTAGCACTTAAAATAAAATTTCCGAACAGAATTTATTTGCTCCGTGGTAACCATGAGAGTGAATCCATGAACATGAAATATGGATTTTATGCGGAATGTAAGTACATCATTAAGTTAATCTATTTAATACGTAATGTTTCATAATTAAAAATTCTAAAATATTACTTGCCTATTACAATTTATAAGTTTATTTCAAATGCTTAGAAAACGAAACTAAAATGCTACGAGCAAACCTATATCCAAAACCTTAATGCAATTTTAAATCAACAGTGAAATAATATAATCTCATTTCGCTAAAATGAAAGTACTCACTTTAATCTTGCAAATCAAATTAAAAAAGAAAATTTGCGCTTACGAATTCGAACACTGCTGTTTATTATTTTTAAATAAAATATTTTAGTTATAAATCACACATGTTAAGTTTAGGAAGAATACGTACAAGCGAATTTTCATGGTTTTATTATTATTCACTTAAACAGAACAATAAAAATGGTTTTAATGTTAAAAAAATGTTTGTTTCAGTTCTGGCATATGCAGTAGAACATGTTAAATTTCTGCCGCTATTCTGCTGCTACAAAAATGAGTTATTCTTAAAATTCAAAGAAGCAAATTATTCGAGAATGCTAAATTGTAGAACAGTCAAATACGTACGGATATACAAATTATCATTCACTAGTAAAATAATATTTTGATTAATAATTCAAAGTAGAAACCGATTTTAATGTAAAACAACAAAATTTCAGGTACAAGAAGAATGCGTACTCGCGCATTTTGGCGATTTATTAAATGCTTCGACACCATGCCGATTGCTGCCGTGATAGATAAATCTATATTCTGTGTGCATGGAGGTTAGTAGTAATCTATAGAACGTTAATGAATAAAATAACCGATTTAGGTTTGTCTCCCTCACTAACAAAAATTCAAGAAATACAATCTATCCAAAGACCAATAAATATCGAAGATTCAAATATTATTACGGATTTATTATGGTCTGACCCATCTGAATACAAACAAGGATACTGCAAAAGTAAAAGAGGCAAAGGAGTTACTTTTGGCAGTAACGAAATAAACACATTTTTAGCGATTAACAATCTTAAACACATTGTTCGAGCCCACGAGGTTTGTAACTTTTCTCTAAAACTACTTTAAAATGTAGTTATTATAATTACCTTTATCTAAAGATGTATATTCTATTGTGTTTTCATTATTTGTTCCTAACATTAAAACATACTAATAATATCGGAAATTAACAGTATAGTTAATTAAAAATATCGAGTAAGTCGGATTGTGTCATAAGCTATGCACTTCAACTATCTCCATATCATGTACATCGCAAAAGCACTTGCTTCATGAACATTACAGCTTATAGGTAAAATGTAGTTGTAAATATTTCGGCGCTCTAGACAAAGCCAATGGTTTAACAATTCATTTTCCGATTGTCATAGTCAAGACATTGCATACTTAATTTGCAGTTTCCATATCGCTTCAGCATATTGATGAGATAGCATCCATATCAAATTTCAATGTTTTATTTTCACTCTTCTGAATTTTCGAAATCAGTTTTAAAGTTTAGTGATATAATATTTGGTTTATAGAAATACACTTACAAAGAATACTTATAGTCACATTAATAATTACCACACCATTCATCGAACTTGCAAACACTTTAAAGTTAACTATTAGTGTTTTGTTATATAATAAAATGACTTTATATTGAATGTTTTATGAATAATTATTAAACTACGATCTCAATTAAATTATTGTTCACTGGTTTTTATTTCATTCGATATAGACAATGAAGCTGGGATATAAATATTTTGCAGATGGGAAATTGCTGTCTATATTCTCTGCTAAAAATTATGGACAGCACGGAGGTAACGATGCCGCGATCCTAAAGATAAGTCGAGATTTGTCATTTGAAATAGATGTGAGTGCTTACTAATAGATGCCCTATAAAGTTTTTTGTTTATATTTATAGACGATCCGTTCGAACACATAATCGGTGAAAACGCAAATTAGCAACTATATCAGAAGAAAGCAAAATTCAACAAATTGCGAGGTATCTTAATTTAAATTAATATTTATGCTTGCAGTAGTTTATTGCATAATTTAAACACAGTCATTGACAGATCAATGCCTCTAACATTGTGCTCGGACTAATAAACAATTAAATTCCGGCATTTGACATCTTCTGAGATTAATACATAGGCGCGGAAATCTTATTATAATATTCTAAGTTTAAATTATTTCAGATTTTTACCGTCCAAATATTTCTGCCATAAGAAAAGCAAATTTCAACAAATTTAACCTCAATACGAAGATTAATATAATTTACTATATAGTCGATTGAATATAGATAAATTCAAACGTTTCAGTAATGCTATAACTATCTATTTAATCGATTGCAGTCCGTTAAATTAATAATCGCATGGTATTATTCAAATTACATTCCACTTGAACACTAAAAGCTCAAGAAACACTAAAATGATACGCACGTTCAGTAAAACTGAAATATAGTAAATATTATTTGAAAAATTATTCCAGCGTAACGGATGTGTGAATATCCTGCTGATTGTAATGAAAAAGTTACCTTTTAATATCCATCAAACTCTGACTGATTTTCTTAAAACCCGTTTTAAATTATGGTTTTTATTTATTTTATCAATTTTCAAAAACTTACTATTTTTAAAACATTTTTGTCTTTTAGGTTTTCGTAATAAACAGAGAAACAGTATGGGCTACAATACAGCAACATGTTCGTCTTTACGACGTTAATGAAGTTGGATTTGTATAATTTGAATTTAAAATATCTTTTACTTAGCATGCTTTATTTAGTTTGTCTACTTAACCACGATTTGAAAACCGCAACTCAAAATGTGTGTGAAGGAAGATAATAAAATTGATGTTATTTCAACAAACGAAACAAGGAAAAGTTATCGACGTCCTTCAAGAGAACTTTTATTTGGATAAATTTTTTGTTTGTCCAAATAAAAGATAAAAATGAATGGCGTTCGGTTTCTTCATGTTGCGATTTTCACATTTTAATTTTCATAATTGTAATTTGTTTTATTTTGAAATATTTTTTAACTTGTGCCTCAGTTTAGTCTTCTTATTTATTCAAATTTTATGGTTTGGTTTTTATATTAATAAATTCTTTTATCATTTAGTTGTATATTCTATATATTGCATTTCTGTAATTCTGTACGTTTAAAATAAATTCGTGATGATATTAATATCCAATACAATTTCACTCTTTATTATAAATGTTTATTAAAACATTAAAAATTATATATTTGTTGTTTAGCAATATGCTAATTAACCTGTTAAGCAATATTGGTTAATATACCTCAATATTTTGCAAAATACCTCTTTTAGCAATATAATAATTGCTGAGACTAAATTCCTCACTTTTGCCCGTTATCTCACATACAAGACAAAATTAGTATTTTTAAATATTAAATGTCACTCAAAATTCAAACCGTGAGCGAAATAATTTTCTAATTAAACATAAATCCAAAATTTCGTTTTAAATCTAAAAAATGAAAATTAAGCTAAATTATGGTTAATAAATTAGCAAGTTTAATAATTATTTGACATTAGGTTCGTGCTTGATTTGTTTAGACCATTACTAACGATATAAAATTTGTAAAATATCGGATTGATAATATGAGATTATTATCTCCTGCACCTTGTGAATTTGCGAAGTGCATCGATTCTCGCCACTGTTGTTTTGATCACAATTACTCTTACCACTCTAAACTCGACTAACTACATTTTGAAACCGCATTCTATTACGTATCTTTTGAATCACTTTTCGACTCATTTTCTTAAACTCACCTTCTTATCTCCATCTTCCAAATCTTACTAAATCCTGCCTTTTTCCATAAATGTTCGTTCATCTGACCCTATTCTTCTCAATGTCAAGTTATTTTCCTAAACTGTGCAGTCTTTGTTTTTATTGTTGATCCTCCACAGTGTAATATGCAGCTTTGCAATGCGCTTAACCGCCTCTTTCTCATGCTTAAAACACAGTATCTTCTCTTTATTGTCCATTAATTTTGATTTAATTATTCACACACTTTTAAACTCTCACACACTCTCCAATGCATCCACACGAAACTAATGACATTTTTTATATTTAAATAATCACATTTATTATATTCGACATAAAAATTAATATTAAAATTTAAGGTATAATTTTATTAGTACAATTTGAAAATGTATTCAACTTCACTTACAGGATCATGTTTTTAAATTCTTAACAATAAATAATAAAAAATAATACAATTTCTTATACAATTTGACTCTTCAGTGTAAATGTTTATTACAACATTAAAAATTATATACTTGTTATTTTTAGCAATATGCTAATTAACCACTTTAACATTTCCTACTTTTGCTCGTTATCTCTACATTAAATACAAAATTGGTACTTTTTAAACACGAAATGTCAACCAAAATTCAACCGTGGATGAAATAATTTTCAAATTAAACATAAATCCAACATGGCGTTTTGGATCAAAAATTGAAAATTAAGCTAAATTATGGTAATTAAATTAGCAAGTTTAATTAATTCACATTAGGTTCATGCTTGATTTGTTTAGACCATTACAAACGATATAAAATTCGTGAAATATCGTATTGATGAATTTTATCAGTTTTGTATTTTGTTATATTAATTCAACTTTGAAGGAATACCGGTAACAGACAACAATAACAATGTTCTATCGCTTTTATGAATGATAATTTGTGATAAAAATACAATCGTATTCGTATTCCTAATTAATTCAATCGCTCAAATAATTTATTTGTCATGATCATTGAATTCTGTACTTCATTATCTGGCCGGTTTGTTTTTGGCTTTGATTACAGAAGCATCTCATAATAATATTTAATAATATTTTTTATTTATATTTTTAATATTAATATATATTTTTATTAATGCATTTTTGAATAAATTATTAATATATTAAATATTAGTACGATAATAATATTTCATTAACCATGTAATTATTATATCAAACATATGATCGATTTCAGATTTGACAAACTTCAGATTATATAATTTACAAACATTCACATACTTTTATTTACACCCTATAGATTTTTCAATTTACAAATTTTACACAATTATGATAATACAATTTACACTCTTTTCAACAGAATGTTATTCGATTTACTGACTTTTACATACTTATATTTGATTATAAATATAATGCATTTTACCAACTCTTATACAATTTTATTTGCAGACAATACATCATACAATATACACACTTTCATATGTTTACATATGAAAGTGTATGTCCAATTCCAAACTCCCTGGGTGTATGGAATTGGATATCATGAAGGAAGGATTCTGTGGCTGGTTTTCAATGCGGAAGTATTGAAAACTTTACAATACACCCTGATTGCATGGAATTGGATATCATGAAGGAAGGATTCTGTTGCTGGTGTTCAATGCGAAAGTCACCTTGTGTGACCTAGCAACTATTCAATACATAAATAAGCATCGATCAAAGGATCACCAGTCCCGATTTCAACCGATCTTCATGATCTCATACGAAACAATATATACTAAGCATGCCAGAGAACATCTCGGACAATACAGTTTCTGGATATCATGATGGAAGTTTTCATTTACTGTGTGAAATCTGTTAATCCAGGATTCGTAGCCTAGCAGTCAAGAGCGCAAGCTAAATTACGGAGAGCGAGTGCTCGAATCTCGGATGTGCCAAGTTTCAAAAGGTGAAGAGTTTGTAGTCAGCCTTCTGACGAGCCCGGGGCTACCAACATGTGACAAAAAGCGGGCGAAACGAAAACCGCTGTGGCAATAGTGCCGTTAGTAGTCAGGGTGTATTAAATTGGATATCATGTAGGAAGGATTCTCTAGCTGGTTTTCAATGCGAAAGTCACCTTGTGTGACCTAGCAACTATTCAATACATAAATAAGCATCCATCAAAGGATCACAAGTTTCGATTTCAATCGATCTTCATGATCCTATTCGAATATATATATATATATATATATATATATATATATATATATATATATATATATATATATATATATATATATATATTAAATATATATATATAATCAAGAATTTTGCCAAAAGCCGGAGCTCGATTACGAGCAGAGCAGACTTCGTTATCACTCCTAGACGATCTGATGGTAGCCGGCAGCACTCATCAGTAGGGTGAACTACCATCAGTCGTTTCGGCTGCCTTGTGATATATTGAAAAGGCATCTCCGAGAATTCGCTGATGTGATAGCATGGGCATAGCCTCTTTAAGCAAACCACGTGCTTTCGGGATCATCCTAATTTAATCGGCGGGAAATTTTATTGCTGCGTTAGTTGTTTTCTAACAGGATCCTTTGAGGATAATTTTTATAATTTAAGAGCTGAATGGTTCACACTGTTCTCCGGGAGCTTACAAGCTACAGTTGTATAATCAAGAATTTTGCCAAAAACCGGAGTTTTTAACAAAAAAAATCCAGTTTTTGTAGTTTTTGGATAAACTCCGGTGTTTGGAGTTCTCAGGTTTTTGGATGTATTCTATATATCCTGATGAGGATATATAGAATGCTGCCTGGTGTTAATGCCTCTACATGAGGAAAACATAGTGATATAATTATGAGTACACCAGTGAGTGTCCCAGGGCAGGTGTAACAACAAATTATATTTTATATATTTGCACACTTTTAAGTGTCCCTGTTAAACAGCATTTCTATTAAAAAGAATTTAGTGCCTGATGCATGGTTAAACTGTAATAGCCACTGCCATGCACAGCGCTTATGCTAAATTCCCTCCGATGATTAAGATTAAGGTTAGTTCTGTTTTCGAGCTTAAACCACCGTTTAAGCGTGTGTTTATGTGCCTATAGATGATTATGGAAGTCACAGTACTGATGAGCTCCGTAAGAGCGAAACGCGTATACCGGTGTGAAGTTTGTCGTCACACATAGGATGACTGGGCATACGTAGCGACTTTGAATAATGCAAGAATAATTCGGTTCTATTTCCTAGTCTGATGAGGATATATAGAATGCTGCCTGGTGTTTATGCCTCTTCCTGAGGAAAACATAGTGATATAATTATGAGTACACCAGTGAGTGTCCCAGGGCAGGTGTAACAACAAATTATATTTCATATATTTGCACACTTTTAAGTGTCCCTGTTAAACAGCATTTCTACTGAAAAGAATTTAATGCGTGATGCATGGTTAAACTGTAAGGGACACTGCCATGCTCAGCGCTTATGCTAAATTCCCTCCGATGATTGAGATTAAGTGTAGTTCTGGTTTTCGAGCTTTAATCACTGTTTAAGCGTGTGTTAAGTTGCCTATAGATGATTATAGAAGTCACGGTACTGATGAGCTCCGTTAGAGCAAAACGCGTACACCGTTGTGAAGTTTGTCGTCACACATTGGATGACTGGGCATACGAAGCGACTTTGAATAATGCAAGAATAATTCAGTTCCATTCCTTAGTCTGATGAGGATATATAGAATGCTGTGTATATATATGTTATTTAGCATGGGACTTTCGGGTGTGATCCTCGTAGGACCGTTCATTTAGATATTGTAAAAGTATCTTAGTAACACCAATCAACAAAAAGTTTTTATATTCGAACGTTTCGGTTCTTAAACCTTCATCAGCATTGTAAGTAGTTAATTGGGATAACAGTTTAAACTATCATGTTATCCCTATTAACTACTTACAATGCTGACGAAGGTTTAAGAACCGTAACGTTCGAATATTAAAACTTTTTGTTGATTGGTGTTAATAAGACACTTTTACAATATATATACGTATCAATGATATATGTATTAATGATATATAACCGATTGCACTACCAATATATAGCCACATTTCATATAGCCACAATATAGCCACATTTCTGCTGTGTGGAAAAAGACTAAAATTATTGTCTAACTATAGTTATAAGTTTAAATTTTATTGTGCTTTAATTGTTTTAATACACCCGGCAATAAAATGTAATAATAACTCAGGTTGGTTGTTCGAATCCTAACCAGATGGAATTCGCATAAACGTTGGCTGATGAACGCAGTGATATCTTTCGACGTATTAATGATATGTAACCGATTGCATATGTAAGGTGTAAAAACATTAACTCAATAAACATTGTTATATATAAATATATATAACTATATAAATATATATAACTAGAATAATCAAACGCATTTGTAAAAAAACGCACTAGAATAATCAAACGCACTAGAATAATCAAACGCAATCGTAATCAAACACATTTGTGCCTTATATAAAGAATAACTAGAAGGTCCATATACGCAACAAGCCAGTATGGACCAGAGTTTCAAGCGATTTTTCGCAAAAACAATTTATAAAATGACGCATTCCTTTGGAATCCTGTGAGAAATTCAGTGCCCTCGTAATCAACGGATACGCATTTGTGCCTTATATAAAGAATAACTAGAAGGTCCACACACAACAAGCCAGTAAAAACGCTTCTGCACCTGAGCTTCGTATAGCATCGTGAGGAATTGCTGGTGTCTTTATAGTTATCACAAAAGCAGTCGAAACGTACCCTAACCACTTCATCCGACTGACGATGACTGCTGGGTGGTTAGGAACGTCTCGGAGTGATACATTAGACTGATGGAGCTGATGATCGAAGTCCAGTTATTTAGCAGCAAATATGGATTAAAAATCAATCGTAGCCAGCTTTGGCTCCTGGACCACAGTTTCAAGCGATTTTTCGCAATAACAATTTATATATATAATCGCATGACGTAGCTTGCGCTTTCGAAGTCAATGCAATGCAGTGAATTCTTTTCAGTGTAATAGACATCAGCGGGATCACTAAATGACCAATATAATAGATTACAAAAAAAACAGCACCGCCGCCTGGGATCCTCGCAGGACCAATATATAAATAAAAGGTTTGATTCAACCTGGACTGTATATTACACGTATTTGCTTTTCTCTATATATAGAGAATTTCATGCTTCTACACTGCAAGACGGCGTACCGTTTCGGCTTTGAGAAGCCTCATCAGTTGCAGCAATACAGTGTATACACATGAAAAACATACTATATATAGATTAAAGCAGAAAGAATTCACTATATGCTAATTGCATGACGTAGCTTGCGCTTTCGAAGTCAATGCAATGCAGTGAATTCTTTTCAGTGTAATAGACATCAGCGGGATCCCTTAATGACAATATAATAGATTACAAAAAAACAGCACCGCCGCCTGGGATCCTCGCAGGACCAATATATAAATAAAAGGTTTGATTCAACCTGGACTGTCTATTACACCTATCTGCTTTTCTCTATATATAGAGAATTTCATGCTTCTACACTGCAAGACGGCGTACCGTTTCGGCTTTGAGAAGCCTCATCAGTTGCAGCAATACAGTGTATACACATGAAAAACACACTATATATGGATTAAAGCAGAAAGAATTCACTATATACTAATTGCATGACGTAGCTTGCGCTTTCAAAGTCAATGCAATGCAGTGAATTCTTTTCAGTGTAATAGACATCAGCGGGATCACTAAATGACCAATATCATATATTACAATAGAAAAAGCACCGCCGCCTGGGATCCTCGCAGGACCAATAAATAAATTAAAGGTTTGATTCAACCAGGACTGTCTATTACACCTATCTGCTTTTCTCTATATATAGATAATTTCATGCTTCTACACTGCAAGACGGCGTACCGTTTCGGCTTTGAGAAGCCTCATCAGTTGCAGCAATACAGTGTATACGCATGAAAAACACACTATATATAGATTAAAGCAGAAAGAATTCACTATATACTAATTGCATGACGTAGCTTGCGCTTTCGAAGTCAATGCAATGCAGTGAATTCTTTTCAGTGTAACAGACATCAGCGGGATCACTAAAGGACCAATATAATGGATTACAAAAAAACAGCACCGCCGCCTTGGATCCTCGCAGGACCAATATATAAATAAAAGGTTTGATTCAACCAGGACTGTATTCACTATATGCATTTAGCATATAGTGAACTCTTTTCGCTTTAATCTATATATAGTATGTTTTTCATGTGTATACACTGTATTGCTGCAACTGATGAGGCTTCTCAAAGCCGAAACGGTACGCCGTCTTGCAGTGTAGAAGCATGAAATTCTCTATATATAGAGAAAAGCAGATAGGTGTAATAGACAGTCCTGGTTGAATCAAACCTTTTATTTATATATTGGTCCTGCGAGGATCCCAGGCGGCGGTGCTGTTTCCTTTGTAATATATATATATATATATATATATATATATATATATATATATATATATATATATATATATATATATATATATATATATATATATATATATATATATATATATATATATATATATATATATATATATATATATATATTGGTTTTGTTTAGAATAAGGCTACCTGTATAAATTTTTTCGCTTATTGAATAAACATTATTAGAGTTAAATACACATATATCATCAATATATCAAAACATATATTTCATATCTTTATATAATTTAGATTAATTTTTTAAACTGTTATGAACAAATTCGTATTCTATAAAGCTTAAAAATAAGTCAGCTATAATTGGCTACTATTACCTCCATTGGAACACCTTTTACTTGTCTAAATATAGATGCCCCTACTTTTCATTTCAAACTTGCTTACAATCACAAGTTTGTTTGCGAATGTGTCATTATGAAGTGAAATTATAATCCAAATTATTAGATTTTCCAATAATTTAATTGTTTATAGAGAAATCATAATCTAAATTTATTTTTCCAATAATTATAAAGAATATTCAAATTTAGCCAATGTGTCATTGTAATGATTGTTTGAATTATATTTTATTTTATCAAGGTAAAATGAATCCGATGACATCAATCAACTTTCTCTAGCTAGACAAAATTGTAGCAGTCACTACTAAACTGATTAACCTCAAAGTCTTTATTATGGATTTGCCTCTAAGCTATATATTACGGCATAGAATACAAATAAATTATGTAATTACACTAAAATGAAACGAAGCATAAATTAACAATTAAAGTCATCTTATGTAGAACGCATTAGAATTAATTTAGAAACTTAAGTATCTTAAATTCTTTAATATGCTAATAGTTTCTTTGAACCCGTTTTTGATTTCCTTTTACTTGTTTTTAAAAGGAGGCAAAGCATGAAATTCATAGCATATGAAACAATTTTGTTTTACGTGTGTTTCGCAAATAAATACATCAAATACAAAAAGACTATATCAATAGCATTATTGTGTGATCCGACACAATTTGTTTAATATTAATAAGAGGAACTGAACTGCTTAAATCAAGTTGGTTAATTCTCAAACTTTTGAAGGGAAGTGGTAAGTTTTAATTTGAATAAATTGTATATTCCATAATATTTAAGTATTTCAATATTTAGCTATTCTATTAAAAATACATAAATTAACCGATATAAAATCGTATTACATGAAGCTAGAGACTCGACAGTTGTCATGATGCAAAATTTTTATTTAATTTGACCACACTGCTTGATAATTGGGGAAAGATAGACGATAACATCGCACAAAAAGCAAGTTATGCTTGATATTTAATCCTACAGGAGTCATTAATTTGCTAAACGTTTTCAACATTCAAGAAAACTTGAATATCAGTAGATAATTTTAATATTAATTTAATTCAGCAAAATCGCCTAAATTACAAAATTACAATAATCTTCAATTATAATAAAGTATCTATAAAAGATTGTTTACGTGCATTGACGAAAAGAATAAATCATACAATATAGCGCATTAAATTATTTAAGATTTACAGAGGCTCCCCAATAGCCGAAGTTCGAATCTTAACAATGGTTTAATTAAGGCACCTGGTACTATTCAAAGAGTAGCTACCACTCTTATAGCCACATTTTAGCTATGTGGAAAAAGACTGAAATTCTTGTCTAACGATAGTTACAAGTTTAAATATTATTGTGTTTTAATTGTTTTAATACACCCGGCAATAAAATGTAATAATAACTCAGGTTGGTTGTTCGAATCCTAACCAGATGGAATTCGCATAAACGTTGGCTGATGAACGCAGTGATATCTTTCGACGTATCAATGATATGTAACCGATTGCATATGTAAGGTGTAATAACATTAACTCAATAAACATTATTTTTAAACATATGCTTTTAGACCTTTTTCAAAAAATGTAAAATCGTATTTTATTATTATTATTAATTTTAAAATGTGATAAAGCATTGTACTATCTAGTTATTCTTTTTGTTAAATAAAACTTGTGTCTGTCAGTTTTATTTGTAAACGCAAAAATACGCTAGATCGAATCTACAAAAGAAATTTATTTGCTATGCATTTAGTCCTCAACTTATTGAGCAATTTCGATTTTTACTATGATCGATAATCTTGTAATAAAGTGCCTAAAAATAATTAATTTTTGGACGTTCTCTGATAAAGAAGTCGGATTGCTCTTCAATGTTTCCATCATCACGAAAGTTCACCTCAGCTATTCGAAAGTTAGTGCCTCCCAAATCAAGGGCAAGATATTTTCCGTTCAAAAATGACTTTGGTAACCTATTAACATACACGGGAAGCATCATAAGTTCATAGGATTCTTCGCCTTCGTTCCCTTTAATCATCTCCTCCTTAATTATTCTCATTACTTCACGAAGTGTATCATCTTTCAGTCTTAGTCTTCTTACAATATCTTCGATTTAAACAAAGAATTTTGATAATTCTTTATATTTTTTACATCTTAAAATCTGTATTGTACAAATATAGTCTATTTAAACATAACAGCCACAAATAAAACTATTTTCACCTCTTTCGTTGTTCCAATAAAAATACAGACGGTATTTTTTATTTTGAATAAAATATCATGTTATTTGTTCCTCATGTTGTTTTCTTCCTGATATGGAGGACTTTAAATATCTTGGGGTATTGTTCTCGAGGGACGGCAGGAACATCAAGAAGATTGAGAAGCGGATCTGTGCAGATAACGCAGCAATGCGTTCTTTGTACAGGTCTGTCATGATAAAGCGGGAGTTGAGTATTGGGGCGAAGCTTTCGGTTTACCACGCAATTTTTGTTCCTATTTTAAGTTATGGTCATGAGCTTTGGGTTATGACAAAAGGATAATATATCGGATACAGGCGACCGAAATGAGGTTCCTTCGTGGTGTGGTCGGTCTTAGCCTTAGAGATAAGGTTAGGAATTCGGTCATCCGGGATGGACTTGGAGTAAAGTCGCTGCTTCTCCACATCGAAGAAAGTCAGCTGAGGTGGCTAGTACACGTTCTGAGGATGTATCGCCTTCCTAGAAGGGTTTTCCAGGCCGGACTCTCTGGAAAGAGACCTCGAGGTAACTCTGGTCTGTTTCCCAGGATCGCGATGTATGGAGTAGTTTGATTCGATCATTGCCTCTACGACCCGACACCCGTACCAAATGTTGACAGGAGAAATGCACTGCCACCACGATCCTACTCCCGGACCAGTGGTTGACCAGAAAAATCTGGTGTATAATTATTTGTTTTTTCTTGTCAAGAAATCATGTTATTTGTCTTTTCATCAGAAAAATACCTTTGATTTAAATAACAATTATCGCTTTTAAGTTTTGAAATGTCGCTTTAAGTAACCGCATGGCATTATGGTATTAATGACGGCAAATGCCACATTGATTTGCTACTTCTTGTGATTAGATACACACATTCTTCACTAGCTAGCTAGTAGAAGTTCTTGGTGCATTCCAATATCTGTTTTCATTCTCTCCAAAACCTTGATAGTCACAAGTCCCACACTGGTATAAACTTTCTTGTGTACCTCGAGATGGTTGGACAGATAACGAATGGTAAACTAACAAATGCAACAGAATATTTTAGAAATACAGCTATCTAGATTAACAATATAATAAAAAGTAGCCTTGTGCAGCATTAAAACTAATAATTATTCAAATGAAAAATGAAATTCAATTTGTTATATGTTGAGTAGTGAGCTTTACTTACCTTTGAAATAATTAGGCGATTTCTAAAGTATTCAAATGAAAACCTGGAATTCAATTAATTATCTGAGCAAATAATTAATGTAAATGCCTTTTCGTAAATGGGGAAGCTTTGGTCACAGATATCTAGCAAGGCTCCGGTATCAAAATTATGAAAATTTCTTCCATTCAAACCAATGCGTCTTTAATAACGTTTAAACGAGTGAAACCTTAAATCACCTGTGGTTTGGTTTAAGTGGTTGATTAACTCGTAGTTGCTTTAGAAAAGTTATTAGACTGAATTTAACTAGTCTGTTAAAATTTGGTTAACAGACTAGTTATGGTTACTTACTAACTAGATCAAAGTTGAAATAAGATGTTAAGTAAGATGATGCCTATCTCCGTCAGCAAATTGTACCAGACACTTTGCCATAAGCAAGAACAAAAACCGTATTTTTTATATTAGATTTGTAAATGAAAATAAAAGAAATCCATTGAACGTGATTTTGGATAGAAACTTTAATCCAATAATTATAAATACAATAAGCGCGAATAGCACATCCTCATCTATGAGGCATAACATATCACTTAAGAATAATTTTAATCGGAGAAATCTTTGCATTCCCTAATGATTTCATTTCTCACTCAATAGTTACATATTGCAACAGCTGAAATGTATATATTTCATCACATTTTACTATCACATATAACATTTTAGTATATGTATTACATATTAGTATATATCATACTATCTGACAGCCGAAACATCTACAACACGTTTGGTGGTTGTTTTCGGAGGAATTCGAAAAAATACATTTAAATTTTTTAAATGTATTGTAACTTATGTAATTGTATTTACTTATAATACCGATATATCAAATTAAAAATATACAAAATATATAAAATTACATATTGCAACAGCTGAAATGTATATATTTCATCACATTTTACTATCACATATAACATTTTAGTATATGTATTACATATTAGTATATATCATACTATCTGACAGCCGAAACATCTACAACACGTTTGGTGGTTGTTTTCGGAGGAATTCGAAAAAAATACATTTAAATTTTTTAAATGTATTGTAACTTATGTAATTGTATTTACTTATAATACCGATATATCAAATTAAAAATATACAAAATATATAAAATTCGTAATTAATTAGATATTAATTTAAAAGTATATATTTTTGATTTCGGAAACGCGTAATTTCTCGTTTTGATATCAGACATAAAATATTCGCCTAAATGCTGTCTAATTGAATTGGTTTCTCTTCCTTCCGACACATGTTGAATCGCACTTGATGACGTCATTAATGTAGAAGGTGACAATGGCAGATGAGAATCGTAATATGCATGATATTGGTATATTGGTAAATATACCAATATAATTCGTCTTCTATTTCGTATTTAGTAAATATTTAAACTATTTTTAAATGTATTTGTTATTAAATATTCTGGAAAATATGAATGTCTATACAAGTTCTTACTTTTTGGAACTTGTATAAAACAACTATTTAGTAATCAAATCGGTCAAAAATACTATCTTACAGCTGAAATGTTGTATTAATACAACACTTTTGGTGGTTACATAACCTTTTATAGATTGCTATGTTAGAATGATGGTTAGAAGCTGTTGTTCCTTTAAGCAACTCACTAAGCCTCTTTATTTACGATTACCGTTATTTTTTTAATTTTTATTAATAATTAAAATTATTTTTAATTAATAAATAATATTAATAAAATATTTTTCTTTTTCAAATATTTTTTCTTATTATTTTTTTATAAAAAAATAAGAAAAAATAATTAGCAGCGACAAAAATAAAATTCTAAAAGTAATAATTACCCGAAGGCGTTACAGTTACGAATTCCAGAGATGGATCATCAACGTGTTCTGTTCTCAATGCACTCATAAGCGATTCTCTAAGTTCATCTAAATAAATTAAAGTAAATACAAACATATTTATAATGAGCCTACTCCCATGGGCCGCATCGAACGTATGATAGTTACTTGACAATAAGAATTCTGTAAATGACAAAGGTCGCTCCAGAGATGGTATCTGTAGCGATACATTTGTACCGCAGGGTTTGCACACTTGGTTATCTACTATAGTTCGAACGAAATCTTAAGAGAAAAGATTAATATAATTCTACCCAAAAGATCAAGTAATTCTATTTCACGTAACAATTTGTTTATTTAATAAAACAACAAGAAAATGCATTGATCATATTTATAACCACTTTTTTCGATTAGTACATCCTTCTATACTACTCTAAGACAATCTTAAATTAATGCAATAAAATAAGTTTAATATTATAATATGAATTTATTAAGAATAAAAGAAATAATTATATTTTAAAAAACTAAATATATCAAAGATAAATTACATAAGTATTGACATTTTAAATAATCACTGACCTTATATTTAGAAATTAATGTATAGAGTATTTTGAAAAGTAGATTTTTGGTTAAAGTTTTAATTTATATTATAACATAAAAATATAATTTATTAAAACACTAAAAATAAATTTATTATAATTTAATATTTTAAAAATTAATGTTTATTCTAAATAATCATTTACGATATTTAAAACTACTTTACATAATTTTCGAATAAAAAACATTAGCCCATATGCCAACGTCCGCGAGTTAAAATATTTATTTCTTAATTAATTATTAATTAAATGTAAAGATCAATCATTTAATAAAAATTACCTCTAGAATGGCGCCTTGGTTTAGAATTAATTGTTCGTTCCGCCATCGAAATTCTTGTAAACCTTCGCATATCTTCTGACGAGCCAGATCTTCGGAATGTCCCTACAGCCTGATCATTAATAGGAAACGTTAATAAAGGTTGTCCTAATACAATCGGGCGATCATTAGACTGTACTTGGGCGTATTTCTTAAACCACAAAGATTAAGATATTTAAATTTCAACAAAAATAAAGTTTCATTCTTTAGCCTGCAAAATGTGGTACAAACTTTGACACAAACTGACCACACAAAGTATTACTGAAGGTTAGTATACTAACTTTCAGTAATAACGAAGGTTATATTATAATAATATAATTATTATATTATTATATATAATAATTATATGTAATTATAATTATATTATGATTATAGGGTGGTAAGAAGTTTTATGGATTACGCATAAATTCTCAAGTCTCATTACTTAAAACGATAATAAAGAATAACTAGATAGTACAATGCTTTATTACATTTTAAAATTAATAATAATAAAATACGATTTTACATTTTTTGAAAAAGGTCTAAAAGCATATGTTTAAAAATAATGTTTATTGAGTTAATGTTATTACACCTTACATATGCAATCGGTTACATATCATTGATACGTCGAAAGATATCACTGCGTTCATCAGCCAACGTTTATGCGAATTCCATCTGGTTAGGATTCGAACAACCAGAGTTATTATTACATTTTATTGCCGGGTGTATTAAAACAATTAAAACACAATAATATTTAAACTTGTAACTATCGTTAGACAAGAATTTCAGTCTTTTTCCACATAGCTAAAATGTGGCTATAAGAGTGGTAGCTACTCTTTGAATAGTACCAGGTGCCTTAATTAAACCATTGTTAAGATTCGAACTTCGGCTATTGGGGAGCCTCTGTAAATCTTAAATAATTTAATGCGCTATATTGTATGATTTATTCTTTTCGTCAATGCACGTAAACAATCTTTTATAGATACTTTATTATAATTGAAGATTATTGTAATTTTGTAATTTAGGCGATTTTGCTGAATTAAATTAATATTAAAATTATCTACTGATATTCAAGTTTTCTTGAATGTTGAAAACGTTTAGCAAATTAATGACTCCTGTAGGATTAAATATCAAGCATAACTTGCTTTTTGTGCGATGTTATCGTCTATCTTTCCCCAATTATCAAACAGTGTGGTCAAATTAAATAAAAATTTTCATCTGTCGAGTATCTGCTAGCTTTATATCGGTCAATTTCTGTATTTTTAATAGAATAGCTAATTATTGATTTATGACATATGCAATTTATTTAAATTAAGGTTTAAGTTATGTTTAAGTTAGGTTTAATTTAGGTTTAATTTAGGTTTAAGTCATTTCTAAGTTATTCAAAAGTACTTACATTTTATACAAAATTTGACTGTCGTATGTTTGTTAATTGATATACTTGATCGTATTCCAGATTGTTGATCAATTTTTTCTAATTACCAAATTTGCTAATTACTTAATTTTCACATTCTCCTTGCATTTGATTGGTGTTTTCGCCAGTAAAGTATCATTTATGAAAACTATTATTTGACATAATTTATCAAAATGAAAGATCTTTTAGCTAATGAATGCTGATAGCAATTTATCGCTGTTTATTTCGTAACTTACAGTCTGATTTATTTTCGCGACAGCTAATTTGATTGGTGCTATTAGTTCGTAGATATGTGATTTATTGAAAAACTTGTTTGCAGAGTTGATATGTAGTAATGACGACAGGTTTCTTTATCTACAAAATCTTTATCTCTGCAAAATGTCCCTTGATGCATGTGTGGTTTCGTTTGGCAGAGTGAAAATGTTTTCATGAATTTGACAGTAAAATTAACTGCATTACAGATAACAACAAGACAGCAATTAGGAAGGAGGCACTCTGCTATACATTTGTGATGCATACAAGCGCACATATGAGCAACATGACTACAAGACAAAAACTATTAATTGAAATAGCGAATAAAAACAGAGCATCTTGTTATTTTACGAATAGTAAGAGAAATGTTAAGCATTCAATTGAGTTAAAACAATTTGCATTGCGAGGAAAAATTTGATTGGTCGGTTGTTATTTTCTGCTGTAGACGTTAAGTATGGAACTTTGTGCTTTTATTGTGCGATGCTGCTTGTTTTTAAAATTTTTATATCTAGGCCGATAGTAAGTAGGTTTATGTGTTTTTAAGTAGCGTTGAGATTTGCAAAACATACATCAGTACAGGTTGGGTGTAAAAACGTGTATTACATGCGAATATAATTTATATTGCGATTATTGTCAGGTTTATAAAAGTAGAGATTTATTTTTATTCTTAAATTCATAAATTCGATAAAAAACGATCGAATGGCTACAATGCATTCTTTAAAATGTAAATCATTTAAACTGTAAACGAGTCAATCGAATTCACTATCGATTAAGTTTAGATTTATTTCTATTCATAAATTCGATAGCAAAAGTTATCGAGAGATTATAACCTTGGACCCTTAATTTTAATTCAAATAGGCAATAAAAAATTGTAAATAAAAATATTCTTTTGTGGTGAATTGTTTTATTATTTAAGTATTATTTCCTTTTATCAAACATTTGTTCCTGTCTTTGCTAATTCAATTTAGCACAATAATCAGGCCAATTGAATGTTTTATTCAACTATTTACTTCTTATATGAATTTTTATTTCAGTATAATATTATTCTGGAATACTGTTGGTTAACGTCTTGTTTACATCACTGTTTTTGTGTGGTATGAAAAAATGCATCTCCTTTGACATAAGATGCTATTCATTGATTAAGTTTTTAATACGTTATCTCGATGAGATAATAGACTAGCTTAATTATATAGGATTTATCCGTGATAAATCGTCGGGTCGAAGGTCATCTTTGGTGGATTAAAACTAAAAATGAAATAATTATATTTTTGATTTTATTTTATATTCTTTGACTTCTGTAATCCTGGATACGGAATAAACACTTTGAATGGGTCAAAAACATTACTCAATAGCTCTTTTTACGTGTAAAATTTAAAAGAATTGTATTTTGTTAAATATTTTATATCATAATTTTGTGATTATAGTAATCACTTCACGAGAAAAATAATAAAGAAATTAATATGAATAAATAATTTAAAATTCTGAGATTAATTAAATAATTTAAAATTTAGAAGGCATAAATTACATAAAAATTCAATGAAAAATGTGAGTAGTTTTCCAGTTTATTTTTTGTAATAAAAAATATTGTTAACTAACAATTCAATTTAGAACAAATAAATTGGCAATAAATAAAATTATATTTTATTTATAAAATATAATTATATTTTAGTATAGGCGTAATTCATTGTAAATGTGTATTTAAGTGAAATTGTTGATACAATTCCATGATAATAATTCTATTGTGAAAAAATAATAAAAATTCTGATAGAATAATCTTCGAATAATAATATTAGTATTTAATAATATTAAAATATTAATATTATAATCTGAATGCCGTTAAATTCCTGAATATTGGAAGTTTGGTAGTCAAAGGAAGCGAGCATGTGTAATGAGATTTTATCTTGACGGTTTTCATGGAAAGTTTTGCTCAAAAAGAATTATGTGCCATACACGAGACTCCGCCTGTATTTGTAAATACTGCTATGTATTGATCAATAGCGCTTACATACTCGAACTTGTATTCATTTAAAAACATTATCTCTATGCAACTAAACAACCTGTGAATTATATTATTAGTATTATTAATATTAGTATAATTAGTATAATATTAGCATAATTAGGATATTATAATTAGTATAATATTAATATAATATTAGTATTTAATAATATTTAAATATTATTATAATATTCTAATATATGATATAAT
Organism: Pomphorhynchus laevis; assembly: GCA_012934845.2. NCBI lineage: Eukaryota > Metazoa > Acanthocephala > Palaeacanthocephala > Echinorhynchida > Pomphorhynchidae > Pomphorhynchus > Pomphorhynchus laevis. Next base: position 4,254 of record WNNJ02001384.1, on the reverse strand, counting down.
AATTATATTCTAATGAATATAATAATGTAGAGATAATTTATTGTCATCTTTGTATTTCGACATTGGGCTAAACTAAATACAAACACCAAATATACATTGAAACAGAGGAAATACAGTCTTCTCCATGGCTAACGACTCCGTAGTTAGCCCAATTCGGGGCTAACCAGATATTATTAGCCCCGAATGGATCCGCTGTCCGTGCTAGAACCGGTGAAGTGCTGAGCGCGGGTTGAGAATACATATTGATGTTGATCGCGCAAGGGAGAAGCTTATCTTACTTCGGATACTTCTTTCCCGCTTGTTGGCCAATTTCGCGCTTATAATTAATAATAATGTAGAGAGGATTTATTGGTATCTTTGTATCTCAACATTGGGTTTAACTAAATAAAAACACCGAATATACATTAAAACAGAGAAAATACAAAATGCCTTCGCCATTGCTAACGACTCTGTAGTTTGTCAATCTTCGTCAAGCTCATCTTTGAGAGGTGGGGGCAGTCAAACACGTGAAGCAAGGAATAAATGATTGGAGGAAATTAATAAAAATTCTGATAAAAAAGTAATAATAATATAAATGATACAACAAGTTCTAAAGGCAATAGCCATGATGTTAGCCACTAAGCGCGAAAAAGTCTATGTGACTTGTATCGCACTTATTCGACGAAGGATAAGTTTCTCACATGCGCGATCAACTTCTATGTGTCTTCGCAGCCCCCGCTCTGCATTTCACCGGTTCGAGCATGGACAGCAAATCTATTTGGGGATAATCAGTCGTGATCAGCTACGGATGGCTGATTATTTGATGAATATAGTCATAAATTTAATATTTAATGATTATATTAGGGCCCATTTGCGGGTAACCTTTTAATTGTAATTTTTAATTGTATTATTATTTTATAATAAAAACTTGTGTATATATATTTAATTATTTGATATAATTAAATATATATATTTAATTATTTAATTATTTAATTATTTTATTATTTGATCTATATTTAAAAAATATTATTATTATTCGTGCGTCGATGAATGCTATACAATTCTGACCTCTCCGCTTAAGCTAGGCGGCATTGTAGAAAAAATCTTTTATTTTTCGAAGTAAAAATTAACAAAATTATTTTACACTAAATAGCTGATTTACTAACGAATAATAAATTTAGAGTACATAATGATTATTTATAAGATAAATAATCATTAAATAATTAAATTATTAAATAATCATTAAATAATTAAATCGATTATAGATAATATACTTTAAATTAAAATTTTAAATCTTTGTTCAATTAAAATTTTAAATTAAAATTTTTCAATTAAAATTTTAAATTAAAATTTTAAATAGTCGATAATAATCCATTTATTAATAAAGAAGTATTAGATCTGTATCAAAGAAAGGAGGAAAATTTTATTTGATATTTTGATGTTAGTATCTATAGCAGCAATCGTTTTTTTTATTAAGGCATGCATATTTTGAAAAAACTGTAATTTGCTAAAGATTCTAACAGAGGCATTGTTTCTTTGATCCAATAATTCTTTATTAGATTTAATATTAATTAAATTTTTATTCAATTTAAAATCAATGCATAGGAAATTGTCAAAATCTGATTAGATTCGATTAAATTAGATTCAATTAGATTTCAATGGATTTCAAATAGATTGGACTTTTGCGTTGCGAAAATTGGTGTATGAGTCATTTTATTTTTGCTAAATAATTTACTTTCTGGTAGAGCTAATGCAGAACTTACTCAATATAATATTTAATTATTTAATCACATTGTAATATTTAAATAAAATCATAATTGAAGTGACAGTAACGATATCTTGCCTTTAGTAATAATTAAATTAACGGAATAGCATGAAACAAATTAAAATTATTTAATTAAAAATAATTTTAATTTCCGATGAAATTATCAAATAAAAATGCTAACTTTTAACATCGTATATTATTTATTAGTCAATAAAATTGACTTTTATTTAAAATAATATAAAATTATTTAATTTTTTAAAATTATTAAATTATCTATTATCATTTAATTATTTTTTATTGAATTGTTTTCATTTATATTTATGTTTAATTTATATACGTAGACTCATGTGATCTAATTCTTTAGTGAAGACATTTCTTTTTTGATTTTTTTTATTGCTAAATCATTGCTAAATTATATAAACACATTTTTACTTTAGAAATTGAGCTAAGAGTATATAAAAAATGTATTAAATATGAATATTCCACACGCATTCGCACCTTCGCTTTGGCCAGAAAATTTTATCAACAAAGATCGACAGTTTTGGCTTAATCAAACTGAGTAAGTTGATTTGACCATATTCGTATTAATAATATAGTAAATCATACTGATTACAATTTTTGGCAACGTTTGAGGATAGCTAAGGAAATATAAAAGTGTTTTATTTTCATATTATGGAGACAGGTAGAATTATAAGTAAGAAATACTCAAACCAGATTGTATCAATTGCCTATTAAAATTTTTCCAGTTATAAGGCTGATATTTTTTGATAGAATGTAAAATTAGACACTTTCAATGGTTTTTATGAGAAATTAGATCTTAAATCATAGGAGTTACGACTATCAGCAGTTAAATCAAATTAAAAATTTAATTTGAGCTTATAAAATATATCATTCTTTCTATTTCAAATTAGTTTGAAATTCGATTTTGGTTTTAATTCTAAATATCAACAAAAGATCCAAGTAGCTTAAAACTTCTTCTATATAGCTGTGTTATATTAAATGTCTTAGTCAATAAGTTTGACTTCGTTACTTCCATAATGTCATATTGCATTATGTAATAAAATAAAAGATAAAGGCTATTTTTTCAAAATAAAAGATATTATTTTGGTAAAGATTTGATTAGTATCGGCAATAAAGTTCTTGTTGATTAAATTGATTCGAAATTAGTAATTTCCAATACGGCATCTTCTCATTATAGTCATTAAGTAATTTATTAATTACTGATTAATAAATATTAATAATTAATAAAGGCATCTATAACTTTTTAGCCTTAATTCGCTTACATTTGTTGACGGCGATGTGAATCAGAAAAGGACATGCACGCGGAGTAACACAGGTAATATAATTAAAGTGTTTTTGTTAAAGTCAAAGAATTGTTGCTAATAGCTCCACTTAAACAGTGGCTACACGAACATCGAAATAATCCATACCCAACAAAATCCGAGAAAATTTTACTGTCATATAATACAAATTTGAGTTTGACCCAAGTTTCAACTTGGTTTGCAAATGCGAGACGACGTCTAAAGAAAGAACCGCTGTCGTGCAACCCAAACTGGATATCTGCAATGTGCTATTGCAATAGCAATAGCGTTGGTTTTACTACTTTACCAACAACGATAGAAGCAGCATGCCTGACAGCAAAACGCTTACATGAATATATACATCAACAGAATAAACCATCAAGCCAGATTACACTTCAATCAATAGATCAGCTGCGACCAACAAATGAAGGGCAGTTTGATAAATCTGCATTAAAACGGAGACGAAGATCGCCTGATAGTGTTCGTAAACGGAAAAAGATATGGTCTGTGGAAGACATCCTTTCAAATCACCGGGAAAACAAAATGTGATAAATATATTTTTGTTCATTTAATGTAAAATTCAACTTCATTCGTTCATTTTAGTTTTATTTTCCACAATGTTTGCCAAATAAAATTAGATAACTGAGTCTACCTATTTTATATATAAAAAAATTTAAATTTGAAATTTAAAAAGTCAATGTTTATTAAACAACATACGTTGTATCAGAATTAGGAGAATTAGGTCATCAGAAGGAACTGCTCTGCTATCAGGTTATATCCCCTATTCTTCGACACAACATATTTCTTCTGATGAAATAAATGCTTCTGATGAAGCATTTATTTATTTTCGCTTGATCATTTAAATAAATGTTTAATAATATCATGTTGCTTTTTTATTTTTTGAGATTATAAGAAAAAGAAAACATCTATTAAAGTTGCTTGATAATTATCAGAAAATTATTCGTATCAAGAATACATAGTTTCAGTATTTCTGACAGAGGTTATATCAGCCATTTTAAATAAGTGTTTATGTCAATAGTCAAGCTTTACCCTTCATCTGTAGGCAGCAAACTGCATATATAATTAATTAATAATCAATAGACATGAATGTTTCAAATTCGTATAATTGCAAGTTATTACAATATAAAATACTACACCATAACCATCAACGCTAATGATAAACTCCATATATATAATATATTATATATT